>SNVD02006194.1:0-245239 GCA_013180625.2 Boswellia sacra
ATTCTAACTAACTCAATAATTTGCATTCACCCTGATTAACTTGTTAAATGTACAATCGATCCTTCTGTCTTGTAATTATACGCGTAAAATTTTAATTGATCGATAAAATATAAGCTTTCTCATTTCCGATCGAATGATGGCACGTTTTGGTACCGTTCAGAAGAGTATAAGTGCGTTCTTTTATGAATTCAATATTTCTGTTTTCAATTTAATTTATGAATATGTGGTTGATTTTGAATTATTTTGAATTTTAAAAAGAATATGTGGTTGAGATTGAATGTAAATTGTATTGAAAAATGTGCAGTATAGAAAATAGGATTTGAATTCATAAAAGAATAAGAGTGTAATGAGCTACAGCAAATATGTATTTACAATCGATCGCTGTTGAGACCGTGCGTGCTCGTTGCCTTTTTGGATGATGATACCTGCAAAAAGTAATCCACCTTCGTAAGCCATTCAAGAATCAATTTTCCAGAAAATTTAATAAAGAAAACTGTGTGCCTAACTATTACCCAGGCATTCTATGATCTTCATAAAGCACAGAAATCTGTCTTTTCAGGATATACTCTATGGAAAAAATTAGAGAGTATGTATCAAGCCAAGTCAGCACGAAACAAAGCCATCCTGATGAGACGGCTTGTGAACTTGAAGTTGCGGAGCGGAACTCCTGTAGCAGAACATACAAGCGAGTTCCAGAACTTGGTGAATCAGTTGACAGCAGTCGAGTTACAGCTTGGAGACGAGGAACAAGCACTTCTACTTCTCAGTTCTCTTCCAGATTCATGGGAGACACTAGTGGTCTCCATCAGTAATTCAGCACCCGGAGGCAGACTTACCCTATCAATGGTTAAGGAAGCCTTAATGAACGAGGAGGCAAGAAGAAAAGATGCAGGCGCCAGTCAAGATGAAGCCTACATCACAGAGAAGCGAGGAAGACAGTCTCGAGGTGAAGACTGGAGAAGAGGTAGAAGCAAACGCAGAGGCAGATCAAGGGGCAGGTCATCAGATGGGCGGAGACCCACATACAAGTGCTACAACTGTGGCAAAGAGGGACATTTGAAGAGAAATTGTCGCAGTCTTCGGAAGCAGAACCAGGAGAGTTCACAGGCACAAAGCAACGAAGAATCACGAGTTACAGTGGTAGAAGATGTAACCATCTGTGCAGAAGAGACGTGCTTCCACACAGCAGATCAAGGAGTAGAATGGGTCATTGACACAGCAGCTTCCTGCCACGTCACTCCTTGCAGAGAAATCTTCACCACGTACAAAGCAGGAGACTTGGGGATAGTGAAGATGGGAAACAACAGCACCGCCAAAATCATGGGAATTGGTGATATTCAATTCCAAACGAACGTTGGATGCAAAATAACTTTGAAGGACGTTCGTCATGTGCCAGATCTTCGACTCAACTTACTCTCGGTAAAAGCCTTTGATCAGCAAGGTTATGAGAGCTGCTTCACCAACGGTACATGGAAGATGTTGAAAGGGGTCATGGTGGTTGCTCGAGGTAAATTATGTGATAATCTTTACAGGACTCATGTAAAGATAAACGGAGAGAGCCTTCATGTAGCAGAGCACATGGTACCTCTAGATGTGTGGCATAAAAGGCTCGGTCACATGGGTGAAAAGGGTTTATCAACCCTTCAGAAAAAGAAGCTGATCACTGTTTTCAAGGATGCAGCTTCTCATCCTTGCGACTATTGTTTGTACGGAAAACAACGGAGGGTGTCATTCAGCTCCTCATCAGTGAAGAAATCAAAGCTATTGGAGCTAGTACACAGTGATGTATGCGGACCTCTTGAAGTCGAGTCCTTAGGTGGTAAAAGGTATTTCTTGACCTTTATTGATGATGCATCTCGGAAAGTGTGGGTTTATTTTCTCAGGACGAAGGATGAAGTTCTAGAGAAGTTCAAGGAGTTTCACGCCATGGTAGAACGTGAAACGGATAAGAAATTAAAATGCCTTCGATCAGATAATGGAGGCGAGTATACCTCCAGAAAGTTCAATGCCTACTGTCGAAGATATGGCATCCGACATGAAAGAACAGTCCCACGCACACCACAACACAATGGAGTGGCCGAGAGGATGAATCGAACCATCATGGAACGCGTCAGAAGCATGCTCAGATTGGCTAAGTTACCCAAGCCATTCTGGGGGGAGGCAGTTCGCACCGCCTGTTACTTAATCAACAGAGCACCATCGGCACCACTGAACTTCGAGATTCCAGCAAAGGTATGGTCTAACAAAAAGCCCTCCTATAATCATTTGAAAGTGTTTGGTTGTTTAGCCTTCGTACATGTATCCAAGGAGCTCAGACAGAAGCTCGATGCAAGAACCGTTCCATGTATCTTCATCGGTTATGGAGATGAAGAATTCGGATACAGATTATGGGATCCCAAAGAAAAGAAAGTCATCCGGAGCAGAGATGTGGTATTTCACGAAGACCAAACATATGAAGACACTGAAAAGACAACAATATCTACAAATCCCACTAACAGTGCCCCAGATATTGTTGAAGATTCTACCCCAACACCAAATGCTACAAGAAATGACGAGGTACCAGACGAAGTTCCAGAAGCAGATCAGGAGGAAGAAAATGAAGAGATTGCTGAGCCAGGGGAGCCACAATCACCTATAGAAGCTGCTGTACCTCCTGGAAATGAAGAACCTCAGCTACGACGATCTGAGCTGAGTGGTCGGGATTCCGTTCGAGGAGAGCGCAAAGGAGATATCCGGATCAGGAGTACCACACTGCTTTACGATGAGGGGGGAGCCAGAAAGCTTTCATGAAGTTATTCATCCAGACATAAGAACGTGGACGATGCACAATGCACAAGAGAGATGAATTCTCTAGAGAAGAAACAAAACTTAGAAGTGGTCGAACTCCAGAGCGGAAAGAAGGCACTGAAGAACAAGTGGGTATTCAAGCTCAAGAAAGATGGAACAGGAAAGGTGATAAAGCACCAAGCCCGATTGGTGGTAAAAGGATTCCTTCAGAAGAAAGGAATTGACTTTGATGAAATATTCTCACCGGTGGTAAAAATGTCCTCAATCCGCTTCATCCTCGGATTAACAGCAAGTCTTGATTTGGAGCTTGAACAGATGGATGTGAAGACAGCATTTCTTCATGGAGACTTGCATGAAGAAATCTACATGGAGCAGCCAGAAGGGTTCGAGGTTCAAAAAAAAGAACACCTCGTGTGCAAGCTCAAAAAGAGCTTGTATGGCCTCAAACAAGCACCAAGGCAATGGTACAAGAAGTTTGACTCCTTCATGGTGAGTCATGGGTACAAAAGAACCGCTGCAGACCAATGCGTCTACTTTCAGAAACTTCCAGGTGTAGACTTTGTTGCATTAATGTTATATGTGGACGACATGTTGATCGTCGGAAAAGATGCAACAAGAATAAAAGCAGCTGAAGAATGAACTATCAAAAACCTTCGATATGAAGGACTTGGGACCAGCTCAGCAAATCTTGGGGATGCACATTCGTCGAGACAGGAAACAAAAGAAATTATGGCTGTCTCAAGAAAAATATGTTGAACGTGTGATCCAAAGGTTCAACATGGATAGTGCCAAGCGAGTTAGTGTACCACTGGCTAATCATTTCAAGCTGAGCAAGAGATCATGTCCCTCATCCAAGAAAGAGCTAGAGGACATTGGACGTCGGTACAATTCTTCTGCGGTAGGAAGGTTTGATGTATGCCATGGTGTGTACAAGGCCAGATAGTGGCTCATGCTGTCGGAGTTGGTGAGCAGAATCTTTCCCATCCAGGGAAAGAACATTTGGAGGCAAGTCAAGTGGATTATCAGATAACATTAAAGGTACTTCGAAGATAGCTGTGTGTTAAGGGGGGGGAGATGAGCCATTCTTGGACAGGCTATACAGATTCAGATATGGCCGGGAGAACTATCGCTGCAGTAGGAAACTACACAGGTTTTGTTACACTTTTGCCAGGGGGAGTGATCATGCAGGTAAAGATACAGAAGTGTGTTGCGATAGCCACGACAGAGGCAGAATACATTGCCGCAGCGGAAGCTGGAAAAGAAATGTTGTGGCTGAAGCGATTTCTCCAAGAACTGGGGATTGAGCAAAAGGAGTATAAAGTACACTGTGACAGTCAAAGTGCTCTGGATTTGAGCAAGAATTCAGTGTACCATTCTCGAACGAAGCATATCGACATCCGCTATCATTGGATACGAGAGGTGATGGACAAGCAACTGTTGAAACTAGTGAAGATCCATACTAAAGAGAATCCAGCCGACATGTAAACAAAAGTGGTCACCAGAGACAAGCTAGAACTATGCAGAGACATAGTTGGATTAGAAGCTGTCTAAGTACTTTTGTTGTTACTCCCTTTCACATGGGATGGAGGGGTTCTCAGAATTCTAGAATTCTGAGCTCATGCATGACATGCATGGCTTCCAGAATCCCTCCCATGTGAATGCATTGAAAGTCAAAGGTAGGTGGCCAAATTTGATTTGAATTTGTATGCAGAATTTTCCCTATAAATATGGGACGAATTCTGCCTTGTTTATGCATCAGAGAGATTCCAGAGAGAGTCCAGAGTCTAAACCAGAGAGTTTAGGATTGAGAGAGAGAGCCAGGAGAGCTCCAGAATTATTTAGGGGAGTTTTTTGTGTAATTCTTGTACATTAATTTTCCCTGTTAATACAAGTTAATTTTCTCCCAAATTCTGTTCTGAGTTCTTATTACATCCCAACATCTACGAAACAATAACATGCAAATGCAACCCAAGGAACCCAAGATGGCAGATTCTAGCATTAATATCGCTATGGGTGGAAACAAAAGCTCAGGCGGCCCAACTCTGCAGGAGGTTGTTCATATTCGATAAGAAGAAAGTTCATGTGTTGAGAAGAACTACAAGTCTCATTCACCACAGAGTTAAGATTTCACATAGAATTAAATCTATTTTCTTTAATTTCATTCTACCTTCACATAATATAGATTAAAAATACAAAGAGTAAGATAAAATTATGACAGATATGTTAAAAGTACAATTCTATTTATTTAATATATTTACATAATTTTGTCTAAATATAAATTTTACATACGGATTTGTTAACAATATTTTTGAAGTAAATTAATAGATGTCCGGAGTAGTTTTTTGGATACAAATAGCCCCACCCAATAGTAAAATATTCAAAAATAAAAGATTACGAAATATTCGTAATTTTCTTATAATGAATATTTTTCTAACGGCCGTTTAAATCAGAAGAGTTTATATATATTACTGTTAAGGGCGACGTTGTTACATAATCTATCTCAAATTCTAATAACAAATAAAAAAACCAGAAATCTAAAGTAAAATTAAAGCAAATCCATCTAATCTTGAGTAAGATCAATTACCTATATTTAATGGCTAACTTGGCTTATGATGGTAGCCATGTCATTATCCAAGTTAGAAATATTGGAAAATCTTCCTCCACCACAGTGAATTTTAATTAATCCAAATAGCCAGGATCTTACATTGGAAAAATTAAGAAGAAAAAGTCCTGAAGCAAATCAATTTAAAAATCAGGTAATAAATCCTTAAAGTCCCATCATGTAGATTTGAATGTCAACGCTTAATATCCTACCAGTTAAATTTAGAAAATGGCCAGGCAACTTGATGAAATCCTTAACTTGCTGGGAGACAAATCTTGGTGCCTACAGTTTGGCCATTTACAGAAGCAATTGCATAAACCATGAGTATCCAAATCCAGCACAACCCAAAATAAGAAATAACCATCATCTACTTCTACTAGTGTGAAATCATTGCGTAGTGCACTGAATCATTTACAGGAGATTTTGTCTACTGAATAAGGGGATCAAACTTCAGGTTCATAATATATAGTAGCATATAATAATGAGATTCATAATCTAAATTAAGGATTAGTAAAGTTTTTTTTATTTGCATATGTGATGTGATACTTGGGTTAGACTAAGAAACTAAAGCAGCCTAAACTCTAAAACCCTATTATATTTAGAAGCAACAACTAAGTGTAGAATCTAAAGGATATATGTGAAGACCTATCAAAAGGCAGCCTAGAGAAACGAAGTGATAGCTGTATAATATGATTCATCATTGCTACCTGATGAGTTTGGCAGACAACGCTGAGATGTATTACATTTTCCCATTAGCTCTTCCTTTACCTTTTCTTTTTACTTAATGTAGTAGAAACATTTCATTTCTAAATTAGGTTTGATTGATTGACTATTGATTTTGGTTTCCTTGGCTTCTCTTCGTTGATTTTAGGAAGATTATTAATTATCTTGCTTTGTGTCTTGCCATCTCTATTTTTATAATAATATTAATACACCTATAACCTATTTACGATCAACTTTTCCTCCAACTTGAGCTAACAAAATCCTACTAAAAATATATAATTATCGTTTTTTATTTTTGTATTTTTCCTCGTCTAATAAATTTTTATCAACTCAGGTTGTGAGAAGTGTTGGTTGTAAATTGGTTGTAAGTGTAGTATTACTCTATTCATAAAGACCTTGTTAGTTGACTAGAAATATATTTCAATATATATTTATAAATAAATAACATTATTTTTTATGAATGGATTAAAGGTGTGGTATTATTTTTTGAATTTTATGAATGGAATCATATAAGATAAAAAGGGGAAAATATCGGCCGACTCTTTATTCGCCAAAACAATCAGAAAAACCCCAGCTGTTACTCTTCGTGCCTCCGTTAAATTGTCCAATCCCTCATGCGGGTGATTGTAGTTACCTATTTGTCCTTTATCGCCTTATAGCCCAGACTCCAATGTCAAACCTGTAACATGTCTAAAGTAACTATTACATTTGAATTATTTAATTTCTTACCCCCCAAACAAAAAGATAAATAAATAAAAGCTCTTCCATTAATTCTTTAGTTCCAAAAAAAAAAATCAATTCAAGCCTCCTTCATTAATTTCTTTAATCCCAACTAAAATAATAATAATAAACTCAATCCTCCTCCATGAATTTCTTGATTCCAAAATTTAAAAAAATGATTATTTTTCCGGCTACATATGTTCTAATTCATAGATGTAATCTAAGGTGGGGTTTTATGTTATTGTTGTTGGTGGCGTGTTGGAAGGGTTGTGATGAAGATGTGGTTCTCCTAGACAGCGGCTTTATGTTGGGAAGGAGGGTTGTATGCTAATAATCTATTACTGTAAATATTAATGGGATAATATTAATGGCCACTATAATATAATATCAATATTTTGATTGAGCAGTAACAATTGTTTATTTGCCTTAGTAAGTTATATTAATCACTTGTTAAAGTAATAATACAGTGTATGATTGTTAATTTCCTTCGCTCACTACAAATAAGTTATTTTCTTTTATATAATATCGGTCTAATATCAATTTAAAAACATTAAAATAATAATATTATTATTTAATAATGCATCTTTATAAACATGAGTAACGAATGCAATGTTTAATTAAATCAATAGATTCATTAATAGCTTATTAACATTCAACAAAGAGATTTTAAATTGTTATAAATCTATGTTTGCTTTTGAAAATAACGTTAAATAATAATCCTAATCTTTATTCTTTTTAATATTATTATTGTAATTAATCAGCTAACACATAGCTCCAGCATTACCAAATTATATAGTAAAAGGCCAATAACATAAATATCTCCCTTGAGGTTTACTTAAATCTCGTATATCCACATCTAATTTTAAAAATCTCACATATCTTCCCTCATCATTGTGAACAGTTAAAAATTTTATTAAAAAATATAAAATTTTCAAATTATCATAGTTGACGATTCAAAAATATTTAAAATTTTAATAAAAAAATCTAAAACTTATTAATAGTCTTTTATCATCACTATCTCTAAAAGTTTTAAAAAAATTGCTACGAAAATAAATGATACATAAACTTAAAACAAAACTTTTTATTAAAAAATTACATTGAAATCATTTATTAAAATCTTAAAATAATAAGGTTTGTCCCATTTACATCTATGAAAATTATCTTATAAAGTTTAAGTTTTTCAAGGCAACTTCTTTAATTTTCTAATTTAAATTTTTGGATTTCTATAACTTTAAATATTTTTAATAACCAATCAAGGGTAATTTAAAAAATATATATTTTTAACATAAATTTTTAAAGATTACTAACAGACATGAGAGATATAAAATTTTTAGAATAAAGTAGTCATATAGAATTTCGACAAACCTCAACAGATTTCGTGGAATTGACCTTGTGTGTATAAAGCTAAGTAGATGGCTTTTTCTAGTGCATAGGATGGGATGGCCCAAAAGAATGCAATCTGTACTGCTTTGTTAGTGCATTATAACGTGATTGGAACTAAAAAAGATTTTTTTTTTAAAAAATCATAAAATTGATATTAACGTACATCAAATAATGGGTTTACTTCGTAGGCGGGGACCAATAAGTGATAAGTCTTTTACGAAGTACATAATTTGCTTTGGCTTTTAGATTGTGGTTGAAAATAGCCACTATTTGGAATACAGTTTTGCTACAGTAACAATAATTGAACCTCGTTACAATTTATAATAAGTTAAATAATGAGTAAGGTGAATCTCATTTCAAATTACGATTTATAATAGATTTAGATTATCGGAACTCAAATTTTGGTATTAATTATATATCTTTTTTTACCAATACATTACTATAGATAAATAATTATCAATTATTATTTGTTATATCATGTAATAAGTTTAATTTTTTTATATATTATAAATCTATGTTTTATACTACTGTTGATTTCTTACATATTTTAATGATTAATATTTATAAGAAGTGTAATTTTCATTAAGAATAATTTTCAATTTTTAATGAAGAAGAAGGAAAAGGCTTTGGTTAATCCATAGCCAATTAGCCACCCTAGCATTTGGAAAACAGAAACTATCTTTTACATTTTTTTCAAAAAATAAAAGAAACTAGACCAATAAAACTAAGCATATTAATTTACATAAAATTTAACATGAATCCAAAAATAAAAAAATATGAAAATATATTTTTTTAAATTTTATAAAAACAGATTTATTCTACTGATTCTGAAGCTCTTCAATTTAATTTTTCCATCACTTTAAATTTCAATGGGGTATTTTTTTCTAGTTGATTTCTTTTAGAGTCCTTAACTAACTCTAAACCCTTTTTTTATTTCAACTATTTGTAACTCTTTTTTAATATCAAAAAAATGAATGTCCTTTTTATTGTTAAAGTATAGAATATAATTTGTATATAATGCACGATATAGTCAGACAAATTACACGATGAGTCGTACAAAATTTTTGAGATCTGTAATTTTGTACAATCCCATCATGAGTTATGCAAAATTTTCAAAGCCATTCTTTTATTCGATAGAGTCGTGAAATTACACGACTATGTTATGCAATATAATAACTATATTTTTAATATTATTGACAATTATGCAATATAATAACTATATTTTTAATATTATTGACAATTATTTTACAAGATAATTTTGTAACTTACACGACATAAATATACAAAACATCCGAGATCTAATTTTTTTTTTTTACGAAACTAACCTACACAATTGCACAACTATATCGTGCAAAAAATAGTACATATAATCTAATTTCGTTATTTTCAAAACTATTAAGAATATTTTATTTTTTTCTTTTCAAAACTGGGGTTTTAGTTATAGATAGTTAATGGGCGACCCAAGGGATTATTTGGTAAAATTTTGCCCATTTCAAGTCGTCCCTTTAAATTTTCTAAGTTTCTTCAAACAATTTCAGTATTAAATGCCTTCAATATTAAAAACACAACCCAAGAAAAGAGAAGCCTTCAAAACACACTAGTTCGCAAACAACAATAGAAACTTGCAAGAACAGCTCTCCAATAATACATTGATTGAAAACAAAACAAATACATACATAAAATGGATGGTAGGACAAGAAGAAGAAGAGCCACCACTACACCAATGAAGAGCCAAGGTAGCAGATTGACTTATTTTAACTCTCCCTGGCAAGTATGAGCAGCAGATCCACCACATGAACTCTATCCACTTATTGATACATACACATACATAGCTGACAAAGCAAGCTCACACAAGACTAGACTAGACTAAACTAGTCATAAGAAACTTTACCAATAAACAGCTAAAGCACAAGGTACCAATAGCAAGGATGGCTAGAATTCTACATCCACATGTGAATGAAGGCTCAAAGATGACATGACATGATGAAGAGATGGACCCCAAGAGAATAGCATGAGAATGGAAGATGCTCCCCATCTCTTCTGCAGTTTTTTGGCTGAGAGTAAACATTTATTTTTGTTTATTTTTTTCTGCATACTTTATAGAGATTAATACCAACATGATGTGATTTAAGGGTAAAGGGCAAAGACAAAAGCATAACATCAAGAAGGGAAAGAGAAGGTGGAAGGCGGGTCCCAAGTTTACCTAACGCGCATGCACTAAATCCATGGAGGTTCTCAATACACCTACTAAGAAAAGGGTCCTCAATTAACAACACAAAGCACCACTATACTATCACCTTCCATGCGTTCAAATCTTTGTGACTTTTCTTCAATAAATCTCACCAAAAAGCTAAGAGGATAATCATTTCTGGTCAACAAACAAAACTCCATTTTTTCTTCACCTCTCGCAAGCAAAGGGTAATATCATCCCCATTACTTGTTTCCTTTTTCCTTTATTAGCCCATTATATACAGTCCTTGACAGAGAAAAAGATCAAATGAGGACCCACAAAACCAAAGTTATTGTAGTGGTTCCAAATTCATCAATCATTCAAGCCAAGAATTCTTGGGTTAACACCTTTCCAACCTCCTTTACACCCACTAACCAACATTACTACTATGGCAGAAGGGAGTGCAACATAATGGTAGCTACACTCCCAAAGCCTTGGCTTTAAGCTTTAACAACTGCAGGTAATCTATGGCTTCATCAAAAACCGACAATGGGTCCTTCCCCTTTGCACCAGGAATTATACTCCGCAGAATTCTTAACGTCTTGTGTATCTTGTCCATTCTTGACCGCTTGTTACTCATAATGGAACCCGCTTCCTCTCTTTGAGTTTCACCATTAGCGTAGCTCGACTCTGCATCATTGTCATACTTGCGGGTTTCTTCCAATTTCACTGAAAACGCACGGTCAGTTTGTGAGGATTTTCTGTACCTCCCATCAAGCAATTTCTGCCTTTTGTTTGGGCCATCAGAGCTAGCAACTTCCTCTGAAATTTCCAACATATAATATTTGTGCTTCACATAGTTTCCTTCAGTTGCAATTGGAGAGTGACCAGTGCTCTTTACTTCATCATCATCATCATTATCACTATCCTCACTATTTTCATCAGAATAAAGCAAGGCATTGATTTCTTCAGTGTCTTCATGCATCTCACTCTCTTCACCGCTAACATTATTCTCATCACATTCCTCATGAAAAATAGGCTTCACTGGCTTAAACAGATCGGTTTTAATTGCCTGCTCCTGTTGCAGACCACAACCAGAAACTAGTTTTCTAACAGCCACAGATGGATTCAAGACAGAAGGGCAGACACGGTTATAAATTAACCGCGTTTGATTTCCTGACTGGTCAAAAACTAAGAATCCCTTCTGTGAAGACCCAGGCACGACATTTGGTCTGGCCTCCCCATTGAACCCACAAGTAAAAGCAGATTGCTTTTCAATGAGATTTGGGTACACATCTGGAGCCAAAGTACAGAAGCGAGGGGGCAAAACCTGAAGCAACTTATGAACTCCATTTGTTTGTTCCATCCTCAATGTTGCTAATCCAGGTGCTGGAAACCCTGGCAATGCCACATTTGTAGGCAACATGTAAGTCCCAGGATTTGCACATGGCGGCAAACACTCTGGTTGCCCAGGTTCAAGCAATGTGCTCATGCAATTCAAATCAAGCAATTGCTGCTGAGAATTAAACCAAGATTCGCGGGCCTTAACCATCCAACCAAAACAAGAACCTGTTAACAGGACAATAAAGCATGGCTGCTTAAAAACCAATTGTGGAAGATTGCACAAAAATATAGCTGAAACACCAGCAAGACATTGGCAAACATACCTTGAGATGGCTAGTGCAGAATTTTGCAATATTCAATTACTTGTCACTTCTTCAGGAAAAAAGAACAAAAGGAAAAAACTAAGAATTCCAGCTCTGATACTTATCAACACAGAAGCAGAATCTACCTACGTGACAGGTTTAAGCAAATGGCGGAAATATTGAGCCTGGAAAACAGCAACACAAACACGAGATTACTTGAAACTTCTAAAGGAGCAATAGGTACTGATACTTCATTTAATCAATCATCAAAGCTTTCACTAATAAATAAAACAAATGAAGCATAACTTTGCAAATATATCTAGTACTAACCTGGCAATCCTCCATGGGTTTAAAGCATGCTATCACTCTAACTATGATTGTTGGTTTTCCAGCAATTCCATTCTCATATTTTAAAGCTCGAAATCTTGTTTGACTGGCTGCTTGGCACACCATAACTTCTTTACACCCTTGAATAAACCAGACAACTTATCCGAATAGAGGACAAAAGACCCAGCAAATATCCTAAATTGCAAGTGTAAGGGACCAAACAAGCTATAATAATTGAAGATAGACCCAACTAATACTGATAGGCTATAAGAGACACAACAGAAACTAACAAAGAGAGTTCAAATTCGAAATAGACACGACTTCAATCTGCTTTTAACTAACCCTATAATTATCAGAATAAAAGACAAAACACTGATTACCCATGGACGATTAAATAAAGAACGGCAACCAAGAGATTCAAGAATTAAGATTGAACAAAAGGAGAAACAATTTACAGAATGACCCTGCAGTATAAATTCAAGTGAACGACTTTACGGTACACGTCAACAGACAGACTCAACCAAGGCATATTGTTTTCCTTTCAATACCACAAAATTTTTCCACGACTTCTGCTGCTCTGATATGATATATATACCCAAATTTCCTGCAAGAAGAAGACAATAAAGTAGCATATATTATTCAAAGTATAAATCAACTCAACCATAACAAATTTTTGCAACAAATTAAGGTATTAACAATTTATTTATTGCTGGAAGAGAAAACAAAAACAAGAAATCAAATTCTAAATCAGCTATTTGTCAATTATGGTCAGCTCAAATAAAAAGATTCTATCACTGAACTTTTCTTGTTAAATATATTTTTCCAAAAAAACATAAAATTAATAAATTTAGAACTTACTTTTAATTATTACTAAGAGGGAAAGTAAAAGCTAGTCTAAATCTTACAATAAATTCACATAATTCTTTTATAGGGAAAAAGAAAAAACAAAATTAACCGTCTGCTATGAAAGGAAAGAAAAGAAAAGGCAGAGAAAACCCAAAATAATATATATATATATATATATATATATATATATATATATATATAACATAACTGACTTTTATGGTATATTGTATTTTCAACTCCAAGACTTTTTCACCTACCAAACAGATTATAACAAATAAAAGAGAAAATCTTAAAACCGTAATTTATCAAACAATCAACTAATTAAATAATTATATAAAAATGAAAACTATGAAAGCAAATCCCAAAAATTATGTTGTTCTTAAATCTCCAAATTTTCTCAAGAGTTTGAAACAAGATAAGCTAAATCCATCAAGAAAAAACAAAGCAAACCCAGAACTCCAACAAAATTAGAGAGGAAAAAAAATCAAAACTTTCCCAGCAACAATAAATAAATAAATAAAAATAAGATAACAAAAACGATGAAAACAACTTGTTTTCTCTAAATTTTCTCATAAATCAAACAGCCAAGAAAAAGGGGAAAAAAACCCATGAAGCCGAAAATAATAAAAGATCAGAAAGCGAGAAAAGAGAGACATGGGAAGCGAAGTGAAGAGACTTACAGAATCTTGGACAAGAGATCTCAAGATTGAAGGAAAAGCAAATGTTGGAAAAGAAGTGAACAGTGAAGAGAGAAGGGCAAGCAGCGTGAGCTAAAGGAGTAAATGAGTTGAAGGATGGTGAGATTATATAGAAGTTAGATGACCATTTTGTCCCTTACTTTACTTTTATTCTTATTTGTATTTGTATTTTTTTTATTTTTTGTGTTTTAGAACAGTTGATAAACTAAGTCAATGGTTAAATTAACCTTTGAATCTTGATCCATTAATTTACTAAGGGTAACACTACAGTATCCACTTGGTAACTTTAACAGAACACTTCAGTGTCACGTAAGGACTTAAATATTTTTGGAAAAGAAAAATCACAAGACAGCCTCCAGGTTTCGGAAACTGTTCCCGATTCCCCCGCAGTTTTAATAATTACTTAAAGGCCCCTCCTTAAGGGACACAAAATCGATGATGAATCTGTTACCTCTCTCTTTTTTTCCTAGCCTCCTTCCTAAGTTATCCAACTATTTATGAATTTTACATTAGATGGTAAGAGATCTAATAAAAAAAAAAGTTAACCAACCTAAAAATTCATATTTAAGAAAAAGGAAAGCAATCTTTTGGCACAAATTAATTTCAATTCTAGTATTTTATTTAAAAAAATTAATTCTAACTAACTTTTAAAACAAGATTATTTTTCAACATGGCTTAAAAATTAAGTCTATTTTTAAATGTTAATTTTGTTTTAAATTTATTTTTAATGAATTTTTTTAATTTTTTTAATATATCATTTCAATGAAGTGTAACCTCTCGGCACCCTCTTCTATTTTTATTTTTCTCCGACTGTTTGAGAGAGGGCCTTTAAGTTATTATAAGAACTTCATGGGTGGCAAATTACCCAAACCTAGGGTGTCCAGCTACGATCAATTTTCTTTGGAAAAAACGTAGCACACAATCGTGGAATATTGTTTTTAGTTTTATTTAAATAGAGCTGTTTTTTATAGTCTAATTTTGTTTGTAGCTTGTCTAGATGCTTGGCACCTCCCAAGTCCTAATCCAACCCAGATTTCTAAAATATGAAAGTCACTTAGAAATTTATGTGTGATTTAATTAAGGGCAAATTCGGGGTTATTGTTGCTACGAAAAAAAAACTGCAACTCAAAATTTGTGGGTTACTTCTCAACCAGCTTAAAAAAGAAGTTGCTAAAAAAAAATTATATTTTACAAAGGACCCCAAAAGAAAAGCTTAACTCACAGGCAATATGTAAGGAGGGGTGCCTTAGATATTATAATAATTAATTTATTTTGTTAATAAAATTTGATAGTACGAGAGAATTACAATATAAAAGGGAGTGTGCCAAGGTAAAGCGGATACAGTGAACTTTTCTTTTTACACGGTCTAAATATAATATATAATCTCATTAAAAATTATAAAAAAAAGTTAGTTATTACCGTTCACTAAAAATTTTTTGAATTTATATTGTTAAAAAAATTAATTGATAAATTATAAAATATGACAGAAAAGAACGATATAGTTTATATTAAATTAAATTAAATATAATATAATTTATGCATAATAAAATTAAAAAATAAGAGAAACTCACATTATTGTAACTTGTAAAATATATATTTTTAATTTTGTTATATGGATTAAAAAGTGACACGAAGGTGACATTAGAGTGATTATCAAATAATTAGAAAAAGATGAAGGATAAAACTAAAAAATTTGGTTTAATTTATATAGCGAGGTATACTATAACTAATGAAAATGAAGGGATAAAAGCGATATTACAAATTTTAGGAGGGGCTCGAACCTTTCCAAATCCTTTCCTAAGTTCGACTATGGTTTAGCTATTTTTAGAGACTTGCTTCTGCTTTTGAAATATAAAAAAATCTAAAGTATTCTCACTAAAAAAAGAAAAATACGAAATTATCCTTGTTGTTAAAGCTTTTTTTTTTAAGAAAAAAGTGTATTAACTTAATAAGAAAAAATTATAAATATTTATTGATCTATGTACAATAAAATTTTTATAAATTTTATTTTTTAATTTTTTTAACTATTTTAAAATTTCATAATAAATATTTAATTGAATAATTATTTAGTGAATATAAATTTTAAAACATTTTTTAATTCATTATATTTATGATTATATATTTATATTTTATAATTAAAATATATTGAATATAAATTCATGTTACATGAATTTATAATATGTCTATATAAAATTTAAATTATTTCATAAATAAATAGATCTATGTTGATATTATAATATTACTTTTAAATTATTTTGGTTTAAAGTATTTTTGTAAATAATTTATATATAATTTGTGGGTAATAGTTAAAAAAAAAAAAAGAGTTGATTATAAAATATTATTTGATTAATTTATTAGATAATATTGGAAATAATTCAAAAAAAGAAAAAGAGTTGATTATAAAATATTTTTAATTAAATATTATAAAGAAATAATAAGCCAATTTGGGATTGTTGTTGCTATGAAAATAAGTAGTTTCTGTTTTGCCGTAGAAAAAGTTAGTTTTAGAAAAAAGCAAGAGGGTGTTTGGTAAATTAACTTTTAAAAATTGCTTTACTTTTTAAAAGCAAGATAGAGGTGTTTGGGAAAGACTTTTTTCTTCGATAGGCTTTATCTCGTAAGGATTGTTGTTACTGTAGCATTTATTAAGTGCAAATGATCAGAACATATATGTATAATATTCATATGTAATATTTAAATATATTAAACAAATTTTATAAAAATTACTTATATATATAATTTTTAATTAATTTTTAATTTATGTAAAATATATGGATGAATATCTTATATGTTTAAATTCAATTTCATTGAATATTAAAATCAAATTCATTTAAATTTAAAATTTTTGTGACAAATGTGCATATTTTTTATAAAATAATTTAAAATTTATAATATATTTCAATGTATATTATAATTAATAAAATTATATAAAAATATCATATCAATTAAATTTATTTTATGAAATTTAAAAAAATTACGAAAACAAAAAAATTAAAACAGTCACTGAAGGGGTCACTCGACCGCCGTGAAGATGGTTGTTGGCTATCGTTCTAGTGGCGCATCTGCCAACACTGCCGAAAAGTTTCGTCATGTTCTGCTGCAAAACTGCACGCCAACAGTCAAGTCGCACGCTGGTAATCATGGAGGTACCGACGGTGTTGCTGGATGCGCCACTAAAATGGTCGTCAGCGGAGGTCCGGTGAACCCTCTATCAACTATTTTAATTTTTTTGTAATTTTTTAAATATAATATTTTTAAAATTTTTTATAAAAAATAAAAATAAATAAATTTTATAATTTTATTTTTCTAATAAGGATATTTCAAACATTTCTTATTTCAAAAGCAGAAGCAGGTCTTCAAAAGTAGGTGACTCTATCCAAACTTTTTCTACAACACCTTCTTTTGAATCAGGTAGAGAGGTAATCCCAAGCACCCCTCAATTGTTGTTATTACATAAAAAAGCACTTTTCTTTCACTGCAACAGCAATCCCATCCTGGCCCAAGATATATGTCCATTTTGGTCATTTATATACAATAAAAGTTACAACAACAACAATCGCAAATACCTCTATCCTGTTTTAAAAAAGAAAAGTAATTTTTAAAAGTTATTTTACCCAACACCCTCCTGCGTATTTTTAAAGCTGGTTTTTTCTGTAGTAAATCAGAAGCGGCTTATTTCGACAACAACAGTAACCCAAACTAACCCTAATATTTCAAATTACCTTATTCGGCCTAGTCAAAGTTTAATATAATTAGTTTATATATTAGTGGATATTGAGGTTTTGTTTTTTGTTTTTTTAATACTAAAAATCCATTTATTATTAAAATATCAATCCTCCACTTAATAATAATGAATTAAACAATTGATGGGTACTATTGAAAGTACGATATGAGCAAAAACAATTAATATATATTACATTAAGTTTAATAGTTATTATTGCCAAACGAAATCGAATAAAAATATATAACCACAAAGAAAACTTGATTTTTGAATTATTTTAGGCCATTTAAAAATAAAATCTTCATTATGCCCTTACTTATTAGAAAGGCTTGTTGAGCATCTAGATAAGTAACTCTGGTAAGACGTTGAGTTGTCATAAAATAGTTATTTAAACTCATGTTTATTGTTAACAAATTGAATGTATTTTTATCACTTGATTATATAATTTTAAAAAACAAAAAGACAGGTGACCAAAGCTGAAAATAGTTCCTCAACTTTGACTTATTTTTTATGTTGTCTAATATTTAAAAAGAAAATTGAGAAATGGAATAGAGCGAGATATCAGTACATTAAGAAATTTAAAAATATTTATTTTCATAATCCATATTTACAAACAAAATATTTATATTACGATAAAGCCAACTTTATCCACCGCTTAAGGTAGTTGTATTTACTTGCTTATCATTAATCACTACATATGATGCTAGAGCGAAACTGCTAAAGAAGTAATCATTTGCATATTCATTTTCTGCATTTTTATTTTTATTTTTCACTCATAAAATTTATAAAATATATTTTTTTATATATCATTTTGATTTTCTATCTCAGAAAAATGTATGGTTATATATTTTTTCACTTGTTGCAATTGAAAAGTTAGGAAAAATAATCTTTACTATTTTATCTATTTTTAGAATTTATTAGTGAAGTATTTTAATGATTATATACTAATGTGTTATTAACTAATAAATGCAATTTTACTACTCAGGGAAGTTAATATCAATTTTTATTAAGGAATAAAATATTTATTTAAAAGATAATTTTGCATTTATTATTTATCATTTTAAGTTATTTATTATGTGTCTTTAGATAACATTAACTCTTCTTTTTTTTTTTTTTTGGTTATTTAAAAAACTTTCTTACAAAACATGTTTTCATTATTTTCACTTTCAAATCTTGTCTTCAAAAATAGAATAGCAAACACATCCTCGAAATTTATAACTAAAAATGTTTCTTCTTTTCATTTTGAATAAATTCTTTAAAGAAAAATCATAAATAAAAATGTGTAAATTAAACCATCAAAAATTCTATTAATCACCCCACTACGTCTAAATGAATAAAAAATGATTACAACATTTACAATGAGATCACATTGGTTTAAGTTTTAACCCCCAATTGGATTAAATTAAAAAAAATATTTAAGGGGGCTTTTTTTGTCTGAAATCTAAATAGGATTGAATCAAAATGAAATCCGAATAAGTTTGAATATAAAATCTGAATGATATTGTTTTTTAATTTTAATTTTTGAATTGAAAATGTCTAGAAACTATAATGGTTTTACATATATATTCCTATATTTATATATATTAGAAAAAATTCAAAAAATGGTCTAAATTAAAGGACCTCATTGAAAAATGATCTACTCCCATAAAATTTTGATGCAGTGGACCTTTTATTAGATAAATTACCTCATTATCCTTCTCCATTAACCCTCAAGAATGCAAGAAGACAAAACAATAAAAAGCAAAAAACGTAGCAACAATAAAACATAGAAAAAAATCTCTATCTTCTTTTTCTCTTCTTCACTTTTGCTCTATCTGCAATTACAGTATCTCTCTCATCTTCTTCTCTCTTCTTCCCATATTTTCCTACACTTTCTCCCTTTTATTCAAACTAGCATCATCCAGCAGAAACCTTGAACTGTAATCAAACCACTATCCCTCTTCGATATCTCCTCACACTTGCCCATTTAATTAATTCAATCACTTTCGTGCTGTCAGACTTCATGCCATCAAGTGTTGGATTTCATGCCATCAAATATATCGAGCATCAATTCATGCCATCAAGTGTTAGATTTCATGTTGTCAAGTGTGGGATTCCATGCCATCGAGTTTTGGCTTTCATGCCATCGAGTGTTGGCTTTCATGCCATCGAGTGTCGGATTTCATACTGTCGAATATCAGATTTCGCCAAGTGTCGGATTTCATGCCGTCGAGTGTCAGATTCCATGCCTTCGAGTGTCAGATTTCATGTTGTCGAGTGTTGGAATCCATGCTGTTGATGTCAGATTTCATTCTGTCGGATTCTCAAACCCACATTTGTTTCTCTCTTGCCTTCTTTCTTCTCGTTTTGGAGCTTGAGTTGAAGTTTCAATTTTTTTTCTTGGTTAATAAAATGTATATTTGGTAATGAATAAGAGGGAGAAAATGCAGGAAAATATGGGAAGAAGAGAGAAGAAGATGAGAGAGATATTGGAATTGCAGAAAGAGAAAGGATGAATAAGAGAGAAGAAGATGATATTTTTTTCTGTGTTTTATTGTTGCTGCATTTTTTGTTTTTCAATTTTTTTTTGTTTAGTTGCGATCTTGAGGGTTAATGGAGAAGGGTAATGAGGTATTTTATTGGATAAAAGGTATATTGCACCAAAATTTTATAAGAGTAGATCATTTTTCAATGAGGTTCTTTAATTTGGACCATTTTTTGAATTTTTCCTATATATTACTTACACTTGTGATTTAATTCATAGACTATAAATATTTACATACCAATATTTATTATAAATTTAATTTATTTAAATGTATAAAATTGGGTAAAGAAGTTATTTTTTTCTAAAAGAATTTGACATATAAATATGTTAAATGACCATAAAATAATTTTAAAATTATATAGAGAATCATAATATTAAATTAGAAATAAATAAATACGATTCCAAAATTAAAATATTAGGCTATGTGTAAATTGATTATAAAAGAATTTTTGAAAGGCATTTAAGATAATTAGAGGAATAATAAATTATTCAGACATTTGCATTAGATAAAAGCAAAAATTTTTAGCTTTTTTTATTTAGATGAAAATGTCTTAGATTAAGGGGCTGATTATTTTTTCATATAAAGTCTGAATTTTACTTAATCTCAGACTTCAAACTTTTTTAAAGTGATTGTCTTTGTGACTGAACACTTTTTGTGAGATAAAAAATATGAATAGAAAAAGTTATATTTTCTAGCTTTTGTCTTAATGAGAAAAGATTTGAATGGATTATTAATTTTGGTGTTTAAAGGCTCGTTTGCTGAAATTGACAAAGATGCCATCATACTCATTTGACTCACAAAGAAAATAGCGGTTGCATGCATCGCAATACATAAATTTCTTAGAACTATTTCAATTGTGGATTCATTATTCTCCAGATACGATGATGAAGATGTTGAGATTCAAACTCAAGATATGAACGAGAATCAAATGCCAAATGGTAGCAACTTTACTGGATCAGTAGGTCAAGTGTTCATGCATAAATTGCAAGATCATATTGCAAATCAACTCTTTCAAGCATCAAATTAATCTTTTGTTTTTAATTATTCTATTGTTAAATAATTTTTTGAATACTCATTTGTTATTTTTTAATTACATAGTTGTTAAAAAATTTTCATATTATATGTGAGACACGTTAATTAACAATTTTTTTTTGCACTATAGTATTCTAATTTTGATTTTGTTGTATTGATTATTTACAAATGTTTATATAACATATAAAATGTACAATGCATATAACACTAAATAAGGGTATATATGTCAAAATAATAGCTTTCAGATGTTTTTCTCATAAAAAAAAATAACTTAAGCCTTATTATCGGATCTTAAAAAATAAAAAATAAATATATCATTTAGACATTTGTATTCAGACCTATTAAGATTTTAGTCAAATTTAGATCCATTCAGATTTCAGACAAAAAAAAAAAAAATCACCTTGTAAGTTTTAAGTGAAAAAACAAATATCATGAAAAGATATGAAATCTGAAAATAAGTTAACTCCAGACTTTAAACCAAAAAAAATCAACACCTAAATCAATTTGCATTAATATATGGAATCCAAGCCGAGATGAACCAATAGACTTAACCATGACTTCAATTTATGAGGGGCAAGTCTAAACAAAAACGATTTTTTTTTTGAATAACAATCTTCATGCTACTTAAAAAATGGAATAACAAAAAAAATGGATCTATGTCCAATAGGTTTGCCTATATATGTGTATATGGAGAGAGATTTATATTTTGAAAGTATATTATTATAACGAAATTATCACTACCATCAAATATACAACATAAAATAGTTTTCAGTGAATTTAAAAAAAAAAAATTGAACTTGCTAAACTTTAGTTAGCATATTTAAAATAAATGTGAGGGCAGATTTGGAAAACTTAGTACCTTTGATACACAATTTTACAAAATTCTATTAGATAGAAGTGTTTGTTTTTGTATTTTAAGTTTTTGTTTTAAAAATTTGGTAAGAATATATACTAGTTTTGAATTTTTAAAGTTTTAGAAATTATATGTAGTTGATATCGATTTAAATTTATTAGTAAATTTGTGATTTCAGAAAATAGTTTTCTAAAAACAAAAACAAACACCACCTTATAAAAGTTTAAAATATTAATATTTTGGAGATGTATATCCTCTTTAGATCTCATGCTCCTATCAAATAGAAAATTTAATTCCTTAATTGATTGCATTTCCACCATATTAATTATTATTAATTTTCTAGAAGTTCTATTTCAATTTGATAACTAAATTATATTCCTTGAGTGCACAATTTGCAAGGACTTCTCCAAGTTCAAGCATGGAGCATTTTCATAATAACAACATGAATAAGTAGACATAAACATGTGCCCTTTACTTATTAATAATCTAATCTATTAATTTGTACTAATCTACTTTATAATTGATTATTTAAATTCAATGCAAATTGACCCCGCAAAAGAGTGAAATGGTGTCATCAAGGCCATTTTAGAATTCATTCAAGATCAATCAAGTGCATACCAACAACAATCATGATTCCAATATATAATCCCTCGTGTATATATCAAAATCCCAAAAATAAATTATTAAAAAGGATTCGAGATCTATAGCCTGAAAACAGAGCTTAGGCACAAGTGGAGAGATCTAGCCCACCCAATAATTTAGGTATTAATTTATAAATAATGAATAACAAAATGCCTTGTCTTGCCCATGTTGCTTAGAGTGAAGGGAACAAGCATTAAACTTCTAATTAAACTTACTCAATATATCATAAGGTCTCCTCTTTTGGTAACACCAGAAAACGCCCAGATAGAATGAAGAAAATCAGGGATTCCCTTAATCTAATGCTTATAAAATCTTATGGACATCAATTGCTTCAATGAATTTTTGAATGGGTTTTGTTTCAGGATTAGATTAATTACTTAGAAATTGAGTACTAGATATGCATCCTTTCTAGTTAACTCTTTTCGAAGATATCATTATTTTATCGTTACTCGACATGTCCAAGAGATCTACTTGCTAGACTTTCTTTTATCTCGTATTTCTACTCTCTCTATTGTGAAGTAGAAATAGAAATAGTAATAATAAATCTTACTTTGTTTCTTGATAAATTCTACTAATGGTTTCTCATGATAATTTGTTTTAAGGGACAATAAGTTAAAGAGGATCAAAGAACAAAGAAATAAAAGCTCGCTAAATGAGTTTATTTAATTTTGCGTGGAAGATAGAAGAAAAGCACGCTTTCAATGAGTCATTCTTGTTGCTATAATAATGGAAATGTTTTAGTTTTTCAACAAAGTAAAAAGGTGAACTAAGTATGTGTGGCTTTAGTTGGTGTGGTTAGTGGCAACGCCGATTGTGGCAGTGATGCGGAGGCACAATCATGAGTTTGAGAGTGGAGTGAAATGATTTTTATGATTGTTTTGGAGGAGAATCAGGTTGGCTTTAATTTCGCCTGCAATTATCAAACACACCCCGCACAATATCAAACTATCGCCCAACCTCCTTTCATTTCGCTAAATATCTTTGTAACTTTTAATTGTTAGTTTGATTTTAAATATTGTTGTACATTGACCTCTCCTAACTTTAACTATACAGTTGATGAAAAACCAGATCACCTGTAATTAGGAATCTAATTAATAAAGATTCTTAACGATAAACAAAGCCTGTTATACTTTAAATGTTGAAAAAAGGTCTTCGATAATTCCTAATGATCAAAGATTTTTATTCATAAAAAATGTCAACTATACTTTAAAATATTGAAGAAAGGACTTTGATTTTATATGTGTGAGGTGAGTCACAACAAATTATCACTTGTTTTAAACTGACTTCTTAAGAAACGAGACTAAGCTCTATTACTTGTAAAAAGTATAAGAAACATTCTTAACTTACTAAAATTGTCAACTGTATCAATTTTTCATAGTACTGTAAGTCAGAGCAATCAAAAATTTATATTAATAAGAGTTTTGTAAAAAAAAAAAAAAAGGAAAAACTTCGGGATTAATTTTAAGAGATTTCTATAAATCTTTTGAATTATATAGGACTTTAATAGAGAATTCCTTAATATCACCAAAAATTTATATTAATATTCATCCTCAAACTCACTTGTGAAGCGGCGCCGAAAAAATGCAACGTTGTAAATATGGATACATATATTTGAATCACTTGATTGTCCCAAAGAAAATAGGAGGAGTAACAGTTTTACTCTTGTTATGATTGCTTCAATGCTGGTCAAAAAATACACTGATATTAGGTTGAAATTTGGATTTATTTATTGGCCAAAAAATAACATCAATTTCATGAATCTTTAGGTTGGCCGAAAAGTGGAAAAAATAAATAAATAAATTGAGAAATGAATCATGTACTGAGAAGGCATTAATGGTCAATGATCAATGCGAAGAAACTGAAGAGTTGTGTATATGTCGTTGTTTTGTTTTTTGCTTTTTTTTGTATCCCCTTTTCTATTCTAATATAATATTTGACTGGCCAAACAAAAAAGAGTAATATTATATTTATAAATATTTTTTATATAACTTAAATTAGTAAGATATTATCAAATAAAATAAAAAATAAAAATAAATAATAAGGTTAAATTAAATTATAGTAATTATTCATTCAATAATATATTACTAATTCAAGTTGTATAAAGTATTGGTTGTAGGTGTAACATTATTCTAATAAAAAAAATCAACTTTCAATTGTAATTGTTAGAATATACCAATGGCATATTGGTCTTTAGGCCATAAGGTTATTTGTGATACTTTTTAAAAAGTAATGGAGTTTAGAGGAGTCGTTGAAAAGTGAGGGATAAATTTTGTTTTCACATCAAACCATGCAAAGAGAAGGAAACTATCATTAAAGAAAACATTAATGAGTAATTAATATTAAATTTTCTGATGGTGCACGTTTATACGTTGTATCAAATTTATTAAGTGTTCCACAATCCAAAGTGTGGCATTTAATAATCAAAGCCTTTAATTTTATGTAGGCAGGTCATGAGCCATTATTTACCGATTGAATAATTAGTGTTATTTATTATTATAACTTGAGTTAGCCCATAATTGTATGGATTATAAACAAAACTTGCCTTGATTTGTACTAAGTTCCAATCAAATGGAGTCCAGCTCAGGCTCCATCGATGGAGATTATGATGAGTTCCACTGGAATAGAAGAAGAAGAAGAGCATAGAGAGATGACACAGCCATCATTTTATGACGGATATCGATTATATATGAAAATGATTAGCTGTTGATTCAGGGATCAACAGTATTATATTATAACAAAAAATTTTAAATGAATTAGGTATACAATATATATGATCTTTTTGTTTTGTTTTTAGTAAGTCTTTTGCATAGTATGATTTTAAACGTAAAATACCAAAAAAAAAAAAATCCTTGTCCATGATTCTTTCCAAATATAGGGACACTTTAATGGGCCGGGTTATAAAGTTTGATGATCTTTGAAAAATTGAAAAAAAAAACCAATTTTTTAAGATGCTATTCTTAAAAATAGACAATTTTTGGAAATATTTTTATTTAGAAAAAGAAAAAGAAAATCCTTAAGACTTGACTATTTTTTATAGTTTTCCACGATCTTTTCTATATGACGGCCACAAGAAGTCCAATGAATGTTGATGCAGGATACCAGCCAGGAATTAAAGCAGGATTATTTACGCCGAAATTAGGTTTTTATTCAATAAACCTCTTATTAGAAAGTAATGTTAGTTAGGAAAAGGGTTGAGAAAACTTAAGCCTTAAGAAAGATACCCACATGAAGTTAAACATCATTTTCCAGCAGAATTTATTGAATAATTAGCTTAAATGTTTTTCCAAATCTTGTTAACCTTTTTGATTACAAGCTGCACATATTGGAAAATATGTACCAAAATGAATCAACTTTCCCAACCTCAAGATTTCTCTGTAACCCCAAGTCATCACTTAATTAATGGCTCTCCAAATACCAAAGAAACATCAGATTACTCGAGACACATAATGTGCATGGACCTGTTGTTGTATTGGAGAATGAATGCAAATCACTTTTAGCTAGTCTGAGGAACCAAAAGAAAAGCAGAAGAAGAAAATGAAACTTCTATACTGTATAAAGGGAGAAACTTCTGCAGTCTTAATTGACTTCTCCTAGCTATTATTTGATAGTCATATTTTAAGAAAAATTTGTTGAATGAGATAAGTATATACTATGTCGGCTCATGTATTCGTCCAATAATATTATAGTTTTATATAGGATATATCTTTAATTTATCTGTTATATCGATGATTAATAAATTTTAAAATGAGTACATATGTAACGAGATTTTATTTTCTATGCATAATGTAAGTTTAGAATATCTGGAGGTTTAGGCAAGCCAATGCAAAGTTGGTCAGGCCATATATATAACGACTGCAAAAAAAGTACTACTAATAAGAATTAAACAAAATTAGAATTGAAAAATCACCTACTTTTGCTTATACATCTCTTTTAATTTGCTTTTTAGCCATAATTTTATCTTCGCTTAAGCTAGAAAACGAGAATGTTCACCTATCAATTGCATCACCTCTGATAAGAATTAAAAAATATAAAGAACGACAAATTAAACAAAATGACCATGGATAAATTTGCTTTAAATGTTGCTGGGGCTTTGCAGCCCCTAGCAACTTTTTTAATTTTAATTTAAAAAATATTGGGTTTTGCAGCGTACAGAAGTTACGAATAATATAACAGAAAACTGTAATGTAAATTAGAATAGGAATTTTACTTGGTTCGGTTATAACCAACCTACATCCACGGACAACAAGAGTTGCAATTCACTGTGTTGTATGTGTTTACACTCGACTTAGGACTCTTTACAGTAGTAGACACCTGCTCATTCACTAACCTAATCTATGTAAACTTGATCAACCCCGATCACAACCATAGTCCTTCACACACTCTTCTGACGTTGCTCTTTCTGTCACGATTATCTTAACAACACACTGTTAAGAATAACATAACACCCGTAATTGTAACTGGTATAGACACATGTGATTACTCAACTCCCTTAAGCTCACACGACCTATAACAATTAACCAAAGCCTAAAGCTTTACACAAGACATGAAAAACAAATAAAAACGCACTCAAACTTGCTCTTGATTGCTCTCTCTCAATTTGCGTTGAATGCCTTGAATGTTTTGAATCTCAACTCACATAACACACCACATAGCATCCTCCGTTATGTAGAAATAACTTTGTTTATATAGTGATATGCCTGGACGAAATCTCCTAAAAATTCTGTAAAAATTCTAATCAAAATCATATTAGGATTAGGAGAAATAAAATAAGAAGATATATAATTAAACTCCTAAAGGAATTAGGACAATTAAATATTTTCCTATTCTAATTAGGATACAAGATACTATATCCTAACATAAAGAGATAATTAATGCAAATATAAATTTCCTATTTCAACTAAGATTCCAAATCCAACTTATTCCTAATCAATTAGGATACCATATCAAAATATGATATCATATCCAAACTTATTCCTATTCAACTAGGATTCCAAATCCAAACTTATCATATTTTAATTAAAATTCTCCTAATACAAAACATATATGTAAAATAAATGAGATTAGAAAAATATCTATATTTAATGTTTATCCATATTTAATGTTTTTATCACATGATGACAAATCACTCATGCAATGCACATGCCACGTCTAGAACAAAAAAAAAAAAAAAACGAAACAATGGTTATAACAATATTACAATTTTGTTTTCTTCTAAGATATAAATTATGGCAGAGATTAATGCATCCAGTAGAAAGGCTCCAGGTTTGTTGTTTGACATTTGAATTTGCGATCAATATTAAAACAAACCCAAACGTTAAAATTTTGATCATTTATGTAAATTTAAGTTGAAAACATTAATTAATTTAAAAAGGTATTTTAATATTAAAAAATTGTATAAAGTAATAATTCATCTTTTAGATTTTATTGGGTGTCCAGCGTATTTTTACGGGTGTAAATAGCTCCCTCTCTAATAATATAAAGATATCAAGGGAGGTTCAAGCTGTGTATAAACATGTTACAGGAAAAACTATACCGAAGTAGGAAATTAACCTAATCTACTTTCAAATTCGGTAAATGGAGAGGGAAAAGTCATTAAAAGTAATGGATATGGTCAAATAATAATGGTCGGTGAATATGGAGCCAACTTTAATAAACACAAATGTTTTGACTTCCACTGCAAATTTATCAAGAAAAAAAATATCCAAGATTATTACTTAAATAAAAAAATATCCAAGATTATTACTTGCATATAATCTTCATCAAGAAGGCAAAAGAAAAGAATAGACAAATATTTGAGATTAACAATTATCTATGAAATCTCTGATCGAATCTCTTGCAAAACTTAGATAAATTAAATGAATTTTAATTTTTGATTATTAATTGGTTCCATTGGTTATAATTAATGTAACTTCTAGTTACTAGTTTTCATTAGATATATATCAAGAGCAACCAAATAAGTTTCAACATTATATATAGTTGGAGAAGTGACATTCAATATATGAAATTGGGGAGAAAAAGAAAAGGGAAGTATTGAAGATATTAGCCGGAAATCAGTTAGTTAGAAGCTGTTGAAGGTTGTTAGGAGCTGCTGTAATCTGTTATCCACGTCAGCAATAGTTAGTTACATATAACAGGCTTTGTATAAATAAGAAAACGTGTGTTGTACACTTTAGTCAGTCTTCATAATAATACAATTCAACTTCTATATCAAGATTCCTTCTGAATCCTCTGTTTCATACAATTCAACTTGGTATCAGAGCTTATGGCTGATCCATCAAATTCCTTTCCTAGAAACACTACTTTACCTAGAACCAATCATGATCTGAATGGAGGCACAAGCTCAACTAATGTTCAGATTCCTCAGCAAACTCGGCAAGCTAATACTCATGGAATTTCCAGTTCATCAGCATCAATGATGCCTTTGATTTCACTTCCGTCAGCTCTTCCTACTCTGTCTATAAAGTTGAATCGCAATAACTATGGATACTGGAGATCACAAGTTCTACCTACACTTGGAGCTTATGAACTTGAAGGTTTCATTAATAGAGATAATATCTGTCCTCAACCTTTCATTTCTGTTCATTGTTCTACTGATCCTGACGTTAATGCTCATAATCCAGATTATCTTTTATGGAAAAGAGCAGATAAATTTGTCTTAAGCTGGCTGTTATCATCAATCTTTGAAACTATGTATGGACATGTAGTAAGGTGTCAAACATCTATGAATGTGTGGAATACATTAGAAAGATTGTTTCTTACAGAATCAAGAGCTCAGGTGATGCTTCTCAAACATAAACTTCAGACTACTAAGAAGGGATCCATGACTGTTTCAGAGTATTTTCTAAAAATGAAAGAGATTGCTGATACATTGTTTGCTATAGGCAATGAGATTACTGACAATGATCTATTATTACACATCCTAGATGGCTTAGGTCCTGAGTATGATGCAATTGTTGTCAATAGTACTTCACGAGTTGGATATATTTCTATTGAGGAAGCACAGTTTCAGCTACAAAGCTATGAGCTTTGATTAGCCCAACATAATATAGTTCAAACAGTGCATCTTGATCACCATACTAATGTGGCACAGAGGACCTTTAATCAATTTTCTCATGGCTATAACTACTCTAGAGCATCTACTAACAATGCAAGAGGTAGAGGTCGTGGCAGAAATAATTTTGGAAGATTTCACGCTGGTGGTAATGGAAATGGAAATGGTAGAGGAAATATGAACAACAGAACAATCTGTCAACTGTGTGGCAAATCTGGTCACATTGCAGTTAAATGTTATCATCGTTTTGACATCACTTTTCAGGTTAGTACAAATGCTTTTCCAGGACAAAATTCAGGTGGTGCCTCACAAACTTCACAGCATCTTCCATCATAGGCTTTTATAGCATCACAGCAAGCAAAAACAAAAGCTTCTGTAGCTTCTCCTGCTGCTGTTGTAGACTCCTCCTGGTACTTAGACACAGGCTACAGATCATATCACTACTGACATAAAGAACATGAGCCTTACTGATGAATATCATGGAGCTGAAACTGTTCAAGTTGGCAATGGTAATGTATTACCTATATTGCATATTGGTTGCTCTTTATTGCATTGTTTGTCACATTCAAAGTCATTAGTGCTTAATCGAATTCTTCATGTTCCTGGTATTACAAAAGATTTGTTAAGTATGTCTAAGTTACTTCAAGATAATGATGGTTTGTTTGTAGAATTTCATCCTTTTTTTTGTCTCATTAAGGACAAGAAAACTAATGCAATTCTGCTTCATGGCAAGCTTGAAAGAGGACTATACAAGCTTACTTCAACTGGTGACAGAAGCTTTACAGCACCTTTCTCTGCTCAAGTTTCAACTAGTGTACAACCTGTCTCTTTATTTTCCTGTGTGATTAATAAGTGCACATCTAAGTCTAATACAATTCTGTGACACAAAAGGCTAGGCCATCCCAATGCAAATGTATTAGCTCATGTAGCATCACAATGTAAATTGTTCTCTAGCAGGGCCAATAATAATTTGCAGTGTACATCCTGTTGGTTTGGAAAAGAATGTCATACTTCCTATCCTATTTCTTCAACTATTATATCCCAGCCACTTGAAGTAGTGTATGCAGATGTGTGGCGACCTTCTCCAGTTAAATCTATTGATGGCTATACATATTACTACTGTTTGTAGATGGTTATAGCAAGTATAGTTAGATTTATCCACTGCAATCTAAAGGAGAAGTTGCTAGTATATTTCCTCGCTTTCTGAATTTAGTTGAAAGACAGTTTAACACCAAACTCAAGTGCTTGCAAACTGATTGGGGTGGTGAATTTCGACCTTTGAAATCTCTTCTTGATATACTTGGCATTGTGTTCAGACATTCATGTCCCTATATCCATCAACAAAGTGGAGCTGTGGAAAGAAGACATAGAACTATAGTAGAAATGGGATTAACAATGCTAGCAGAAGTTACTCTTCCTTTCAAGTTCTGGTGGCATGCTTTCCATACAGCCACTTATTTGCTTAATCGTTTGCTTACTGCAGTGTTAAACCTTGAGTCTCCTTATCAAAAACTATATCATAAACTGCCTAACTTTGCAATGTTAAACGTCTTTGGGTGTGCCTGTTTTCCCAATCTCAAACCTTACAATCAACACAAGTTTGCTTTTCATACATCTACTTGTGTGTTTATTGGTTACAGCAGTTGTCACAAGGGATATCTGTGCTTGCATTCATCTGGCAGGATTTATGTCTCAAAAGTGTTACATTTCATGAAAACATATTTCCCTTCAAAACCACAAAAGACTTCAAGTGCACAGAGTTTGCAACCACCAATAACACCATTATATCATCATCCACCTCCTGGATTTTTCTAGCCACTAATGTCAAGCCTGCAAATACACCTACTGAGTTATCCTCCATTTCAACTCCAGTTACACGGTCTTCTCCTTCTTCTTCACTTCAGATTGCTTCTCATGTTTCATCTCCTTTCTAGGCTCCTACTTCCTTAGATGCTGTTCATTCTCCTCAATCTAATTCTAATGCACAAACCTCACAGTCTACTTGTCCTCCAACTCTTGCTCAAAATAATAATGCACATTCTAATGTGCATCCTATGATCACTCGAGCTAAAGCTGGTATCTTCAAACCTAAGGTATTTAATCTTACTACATCAGATTCCTTGTTAACCAGTGAGCCTGTTACAGTTTCTCAAGCATTATCATCACCTCACTGGAAAGAGGCAATGCAGACTGAGTTTGATGCTCTTCTTGCCAATCAAACTTGGTCTTTAGTTCCTACTACTGATGATCTACATATAGTTGACAATAAATGGGTGTTTAGAATTAAATATAAGTCTGATGGTTCAATTCAGAGGTACAAAGCAAGATTGGTTGCCAAGGGATTTCAACAATTTGCTGGTGTGGATTTCTTTGAGACTTTTAGCCCTGTCATCAAGCCATCCACAATTCGAGTAGTGTTTGCTCTTGCTGTTACTCATAAATGGAACATTCAACAAATTGATATCAATAATGCATTTCTTAATGGTGAATTACAAGAGACTGTTTACATGTATCAACCTGAGGGTTTCGTGGACAGCAAGCATCCTCACTATGTTTGTAAATTGCATAAGTCATTATATAGACTGAAGCAAGCCCCTCGAGCATAGTTTGACAGACTCAAGAGTGCTTTGCTTCAATAGGGGTTTGTAATGTCAGTTGTTGATAGTAGCCTCTTCATTTATAGAAAGGAAAGTGTCCTTATTCTGCTGCTTGTATATGTTGATGATATATTGATCACTGGCAATGATGCTTCCAAGGTTCAACAAGTTATCAAAGATCTAAGTACACAGTTTGCTCTTAAAGTGCTAGGTGATGTAAACTATTTTCTTGGCTTTGAAGTTCATAGGACTTCAAACTCTTTGCTGTTAACCCAAAGGAAATATGTCATGGACCTGTTAAAGAAATGTAACATGCTGGAAGCTAAGAAAGCCAGAACACCTATGATAGCTAATCTGAAATTGTCAAGTAGTGATAGTGAGGTGTTTGAACAGCTAGCTCTTTACAAAATCATTATCGATGCATTACAGTACTTATCCATGTCCAGACCTGATATATCATTTGCAGTCAATAAATTGAGTCAGTTTCTTCAATCACCAACTACTTTGCACTGGCAAGCTTGCAAAAGGGTATTAAGATATATCAAAGGAACTTCAGATTATGGTCTATTGTTTCAGCCTATGCAGTCTCTAAGCTTAACAGGATATAGTGATGCAAACTAGGCAAGTTCTGTTGATGACAAAAAATCTACATCCGGATGCTGTATATATCTAGGTGGCGATTTGGTATATTGGTCTTCTAAGAAACAAAAGGTTGTGGCACGATCATCAACAGAATCAGAGTACAGGGCATTATCTCAGGTCTCAACCGAATTGTCTGGTTGCAGAGTTTGCTGACAGAATTAGGACTACAGCTTCAGGATACACCTATACTGTGGTGTGACAATAAAGGAGCAGAGTCATTGGCAGCCAACCCAGTCTTTCATGCTCGCACTAAGTACATAGAGGTAGATGTGCATTTTATCAGGGAAAAGGTCTTGTCAAAACAATTAATAGTGAAGCATGTGTCAACTGAATTTCAATTAGCTGACATCATGACCAAGCCTCTAGCAGAAACTAGATTCGAATTCCTTAGAGAAAAACTTAATGTTGATACAAACAATAAGTTTGCTGGTTCAAGTAATCCCAGCTAAACTTGAGAGGGCATATTGAAGATACTAGCTGGAAATCAGTTAGTTAGAAGCTGCTGAAGGTTGTTAGGAGCTGCTATAATCTGTTATCCACGCCAGCAATAGTTAGTTACATATAACAGCCTTTGTATAAATAAGAAAACGTGTGTTGTACACTTTAGTCAGTCTTCATAATAATACAATTCAGCTTCTGTATCAAGATTCCTTCTAAATCCTCTGTTTCATACAATTCAACTGGAAGGAATGCTAGAAATTTTAACACAGAATCACTAAATCGAGTGGATATTAGACCATGTAGTTGCGCATGTATACCTATGACCTTATTATTAAGGTGATAATAGTACTGTGAAGCCAATTAGGAGCCTCGAAGACAAGAGTTGGGTAAACACAGTACAACTGTCCAATAAATAAAGACATAGACACGAAATAAAAAAAACTTAAAAATTAAACTCTATATTCAACCTGATTTATCACCAAGGTAGGAACGCTAGCGGCCGGTGTCGGCGGGGGCTCTTTCTCCTTCAAGCGGCTGGTGGAGGTGGCGCGCCCTCTCCGGGAATACCACCCGCGTCAATTGGAGTAGGTGTAGATGGAACACTAGGAGTAGCCTTTGTATTTTTACCACATATTTTGGCCCAAGGTGGTATACAAAATAGCCGCAGCTGCGCTTGCTTTTCTTTATCTGGAGAGGAACTCTTTCCTCCTTCAACGTCCAATGCCAGGACCACAAAGATGGCGACGATAAGCAACACCTTTGTGACTCCCTTCATTTCGATACCTCTAGCAATTACTCTTTGGTTTCCACAACTTAGTGTATATCTTTAATCTAATTCTCTGTTGTTTTGCACAATGTAAGGACTAGTCATTTCCCACTATTCTTATAGTAATATTTTTTCTACTTTAAGGAAGTCTCTGTGGATCTTCCTTAGCATTGACAAGTGCTGTGTTATAGAGAATAAGTAAAGATGGCCACAAAGTATTGATACGGCATGGTTGGGAGATAGTTGAAGCGACTTTTGGTCTGACACATTGTCTAGCAAAAATCTTCACTTTATGCAATTAGAGCAGTGCTGCCAAACTTCAGGGGCAATGCTCCCAGCAGCATATCACTTGATGCTATTGAAATGTATACTTTGCATTTAATAGGAATGATGGTACTATACATTGGCATGTGGGTTGACTAATATTAAAATTCATATCTACCACTATTAAATTCTTTACAACATTTTAACGGAGGAGGATCGATCTATTGCGCGATTTTAGTAAAAGTGAAAATCTATTATTATTAGATTGATCTTATACTATTAAATCTATCTATCATTCAAAAAAGTGCTTCTACAATATGTAAAAATAAAATGTTAAAATTCTAAAGTTATAATGCTTTCTTCTTTTTATTTAAATAATTTTAAAACAACCGAATATATGATCAAATTATAGACTAACCTTAGTAATAAGATGAATAACGATTTTAATATACAATCTTATTATTTATTTGACTAAGAAATAATACGTAGTGAACCTTGAAAAACGATACACATATTAAAGTTCTTGGTATATAGAAATTACTTTTGCATTACATGCGCGGATATGATACAATGATCATCAAATTCTAAGTAACAAAAGCGCCCGATCAATCACATCATTATAAATGCAACACAACACATACCCTTGTATATTCAAATAAGTAGTCATGATAAATATTGATTAAAAAACTGAGGTGATTCCCGGATGATCAGATGATAATTAAGTCACATGATGGACAAACACATACAAGTCCAGCAAATTAACGATGGATTTCATGTGAGGCTTCGCTAATGTTGATTACAGCAAACCCCATATATTATCTCTTTGTAGCTTGGAGCTTTGTTTTTACCTATATTACGACGTCCCTTCACAGATGGCCTTGAAAACCTCAAGACTCAAGAACCACAGGAGCCATGAGATGTTATGAGCAGAAATATCTTTCAAACTCCACACTTTATGGAAGAGGTAACTCTCTAATTAAAGGGTTGTTAGAAGGAAGCAAAATAAAATTTAAGCCATAAACTGCAATCAACACCATAAAAAATGTGGAATACAATTAACTAAGTGTGTGTGCCATGATGAAATTAAATTGTCCTTTCTGAGAAGGACCTTATCTCCCCATCAAACTGGATTGAAAATCAAGGTTCTCAATATCAAAATGGAGAAGAATTTGTAAACAAATAAGGACTATTAATTTCAAGGAAACAACTTGAATGAGTGATGAACGCCTATAAGGTCCAACCCTAAGTCCATGGCTTTCTGCAGATATGACTAATTCAGAGAAGCAGTTGCCGGTATGTACTAGTAAGACATGGTGGATACAAACACTAGAATGTCAATCCTTTGACTACGTACAAGTAAAATAACTACGAACTTTGACAATTAGTTGCCAATTCGTTCATGTGTTTACTGCTTTAAAGGACTTCATTTTTTAAAAATAATCTGATTATGAACCAAGTTGGTGGCCCGCAATTAAGAGAAAATTTTCTGTGAAATGAATTCTTTTGATACGAAACTTCATATTTATGACATTATTATAAGAAATGTAACTTCTATTTTTACTTCAATATTAAATTGTTAGTAACGGAATATTAAATATATATTTCTTGAATTTAAACATACTTAAATTAAACATGTTACAAGTCTGATAGTTAGTCTATTCTATCAAACACTTAAATTCTTTAACCATTTAGATGTTTCACGACACAAATTTAATGTCTTATATTAAATTAAAAAAATTGCATTCTCATGTTGACATATTTCAGCATTATGTGAATAAAAAATACTAGTTCAGCATCTAAGGGCACCAGCAATCTATGGATTCGAGTGTAACGATCTGATCGTCATATTTAAAAGTCTTTCAGCAGCTTCCTGACCTGCTCCAAGGTGACAAAGAGCACAACGGTGAATGGTCCTTGCCTTGAGATTGTAGGGATAAAACCCTTATATAGTGCCATCGGCCCCTCCGTTCTAACAGTCTTAAGGGCACAATCCACTGCCCCTTTGTACGGCGGCGGTGACCCGGCCTCAACCTTCATATTCATCACCCTTGTCTTTATCACGTCTATAGGGTTTGATGCCACTGCAGCCACAAACCCTGCTGCAAAGCTCGCTGCCACGTGGGTACCGATTCCATCTTTCATCACACCCTTCTCCAAGATCATCTCCTTTATCTGATCGTAGGATGCTAGCTGTGATGCAGTCACGATCATTGCGCGGTTCACTGTGAGACTGGACCCTCGCCACAGGCTGGTGACACCTTCTTGCTTTGACATCTGAGTTAGGGCATCAACTACACTCTTGTAGTTGCGGCGTTGGTAAAGAGGGAGACGTCCATCAGCCTGCATACGGACCATGGCCACGTCAGCAGGATTTCCAACCGCTGCGCCAATGCCACCGGCGATAAGGCCTGCGGCTATCTTATGCACGAGAGGGAAAGTTCCGGTTGTTTTATCAGTCCATTTGGCTTTAAGAATATCGTAAAGCCCCATTCGGGTAGTGGAATAGAGGGTTTGGCGGAGGATGGTGGCAGAGACACCAGAAAAGAGGGCAGAGACGCCTTCGGTTTGGATGATACGAACTCCAATAGAGACTGGGCCAACACGGGAAGGTGGGGCAATTTGAAAGTTTGAAGGTAGAATGATATTGCCACCAGTAACAGAGTTGAGAGCAATCGAAGGTTGAGGACGAAAGGCTTGCATGGAGGGTTTTGGGACGTGGGATTCACCCTGAAGTTGCATACGAACCTTTATTAGATCAAGAGGGTGTGTAGAAGCACCAGCCACGATTGAAGCAATGCCACCTTCAACAAAGCCTTTCAATCCCATGTTAACTTTGCTTCGCTCTAAGCTCTCTCGAAACAAGAAATGTAAACTTTGAACGGAGAATTTACTGAGGTTTCCAAAAGAAGCAAGGAGCTTGGAGAGCACTAGTTGAAAAGTTTTAGTGATGTATAATTGGATGTGTTTTGAGGGAATGAAGAGATGTATATTTATATTTGAGAAGAGTAAAGAGAGAGGACAAACGATGGGATAATTAGAAAATATAAAGTATCTTCAATCTTTGCATGTTGACGCGGTTGTAGTTGTCAAAATTTGACTCCATCTTTACTAAGTATTTGCTAAGGTGCTAAAGCGTGACTATTCTTCGATATGACTTGGACACAAATATTAGAGTATTCAAACTTGGTTGGAGCTATGTGACAGACACCATTGCTATAATTAATGGATAGGCCACACAGAGTAGATAGGTGGCTATGTCATGGTATAAGGGGGGTTGATTCCCTTGACCTTTTAAACCCTATATTTTAATAGGAATTGACGCAAAGCGTTGGATTTCTTATTCAAGTTGGAAAACGACAACATTTCTTCAAGTCATTGATTTGGAAGTTAATTTCACTTTATTGGGTTCGGGTTTTATTCTTCTGCTAGGTAGTTCTCCTATTGCAGGATACAATACTACTCTTAAGAGGTCATTTGTATGGTACTAATTAGTTGTTTCAAATCTTTTTATGTTTAATGCGATTTTATTAGTACAATCTTCTAGGAATAATTAAAAAAAAAAAAAAGCGACCGAAATTAAGAGTTTTTGAAAAATAACTATTTTCATAGCCACCATTTTACACACCAACGACTCTTTTAATCTTTTAGTCTATGAGAAATTTATTGATGTATAACAATCTTTTAAATGCGTGGTCATTTTTCTACGCATCCCTCGGAGTGTAGTTATTTTCGAAATGTCTCAATATTTTAGGTATAAGACTGCTCTAGTGACTTAAAAGTGCAAAAACAAACTACCATTAAATGCTAAATAGTTTTTCCAAGTGTTAGATGCATGCATAATGAATCTTGTGCTCACTTCACACACAGTTCGTAATTAGCATGGACCCGTTTAAATTTATGGCATTTTCGGTCCATTACTATCCTTAGACCCATTTTTCTTTAAATTGTCTTCAAAGACTCTTGAGACTAAAATATGCAAGGCTATGAACAGGCAAAATGTAGCATTCCAAACGGGAATGCGACCATGATGAGCTGTAGCTCAACCTATAACCTATGGAGATGTGATTTAAAAGGTCCAAATGCATGCACTCATGAGCCCAGTTGATGTTAAGGATAAGATCAACCTTCCTTTGGATAACATCATGCATGCATCGCTTTCTGAAATGTAGTCACAGTCCTCTAATTAATATAGGATCATGTACATCCCATACAATTTGATATTTTAATAATAAGGGAGGCTTATGATGATATTCTAACCATACGGTTTTGATTTCTATCATTACCGGAATGAAATCAAAACCATTCATGACAGAAGATTAAAGCATAAAACCATGAGTGGACAGGACTGGAGAAACAATAAACACAAGCAGGTACTTGATACAGAAAATCAGGTTATTGCTCGGAGTTTCTCATATAATATTAGAGAAAAAGTCAAGACACACAATTTTAACTAAAAATAACATCCATATGTATCCATGACACGGTAAGTTATTTATCCATACGTTTTTTTGCAAGAGTTGTCATCTCTTATCGATTAGTCACTCCACTTTTAAGACTTCAATCTCAAAATCCAGGACTGAGTTGGGTTGAATCCCCCATGCTGGAAATCCACTAGGACCATAAGCATAATCTGGAGAGCACTGTAAATCCATTGAAAAGGGGGGTCAACAGATGCTACAGAAGACATAATTCAAGTAATGCCAACTCAAAACACTCTGAAAACTAAATAGTAACCATTTCTTGAAAACAACTGCTAAAAGCATAGTAACACATTCAAAATGTAATTTTAATTATTGAGCTACAAGTAGATTTCATTGATTGAGGAAAGAATAATACTCAACATCTCCAAACTTTGTATACAAACTGATATAATAACATAAACAGAAGAGCAAAAATGAAAAAGTCAAACAATAAATGATGATGAAAGATATGACAATAAATGAGTAAATGCCATATAAGTTTGCATACTAATTTGTATACAAAGTTTGCATGTGTAACATTACTACTCTTGAGAACAGAGTGGCGAATATATTTTGGAAGTAAATGAGACGCTAGCATTAAAGGGACGAACCAAAAAAGGAACAGTGTAGAAACCAAAAACCAGTACATACTCATGAATACCCAGCTATAAATGAAATAAATCTTCTGACAGCAAGCATAATCAAGATGTAATATCATTGGATAGATATCTAAACTTTTGAAAACAACTTGGCAAAAGGCCTAGAAAGATGAATTCTGGTGATATGGTTGGGGAGTGCTTGGATGTACAGCAAGGCTGAGTATAGTTATCAAAAACTACTTCTGAAAAACAAGGACTATATAGACTGAACAAATAAATAGGAATTTGTTTTGGCTCTAATTATCTGACAAATTTGTCAAGATGAAAACAAATTAAAAACCTATGCAAAAAATTCCAAGCCTACCAGGTAATCAAGAAACTATAAATAAAGATCTAGGATCTCCTATGAAACATTAAAAGATCAAATTACAATGATCATAAGAATATTTCCATGGTTTCCAGCTCTTTCAGCAATTTGGCCAAGAGCCACAAATTATATTATGATACAGCAAGGTCATAAGTACTTCTACAGAAGCAAATTCAATCACTAACATTCTATTCATGCATGAACAAAATGTTTAATATAGCGAAACTGGCGTAGAAACCAAAGGAAGGGTTTGAGTTGGAATGGTACCCGCAGACGAGCAGTTTCTCCCACCTGCATTCCCAATACACCTTCATCCCATCCTACAAATGAATCAAACACATTAAATCAATTCACAATAATACTTAAAAATACATCCTCTTAGCAGTGTCTTACGGAGTCTAAGATATCTTAAATAAAACGACATAGAACTAAATATGAAATAGCAGTCATCTTAAAAAAACACTCTTATTAACTTTTAATATCTTGAACATAAAAGAAATCAATTTCTAGCAACAACTAGAATGACTATACAATCATTTGTTTGATATAAATTAGAAAGTATAATTAAATAATGAACAATTCTTACACTAGGGCATTAAAAAATATGTCAACTGAAGTACCTAAGAGATTGATTAAAAATGTTACCAAAATCATGTTAAAAGTTGCAACCAAGGATTATATAGTGAGAATGAACATAAAAGTTGACTAAGTAGCCATTTCTCTCTATACACAAAATTAGAATGCACAACATGTGGTAAACTTTTCTAAGAAATATCTGGCATTACAAACTTAACAAAACACAGGAACAGTCATAATCTAAAATTCAGCATATGACCACAAACAGGTTTTTTATAAGATACAAATTAGTTAAATCCATAGGATGATCAATTTCTCAAATAACCAGAAAATATATAAATGCATAGCAATATTTCATATAAAAGAAGGCAAGTCTAGTCATACCAAGTAACTTAAATGCAAATGTATAACTGAAGCAAAAAGTTAAAACAAAAACTACCATCAGTTATGGAAATATCATATTTTCTTTGTCATATCCATAATTCAAATACTATAAACACATACAGACAACCATGATTCAGTTTTCATACCTAATATTCAAATTTCAATAAAATGTCATTTTTATTAAGGAATTTGTCTGTTTTAAATTCATTGTTAAGCAATATAAAACAGCATTAAGTTGAAGCACTAGAAAAAGGTAGGCCAAGAACATAAAGTTAGAGTTACCTTTTATAACAGAACCTTTGCCAATTTGGAATGTGAATGGCTCCTGCCCAGGATCCTTGGTGCTGAAATGAAAGAAGCAGGAGATATAAATAACTAAATCACAAAGGAAAGCCGAGACGATTTGAAAACCAAAAGATGCAGCAAAGTTCACTGGTCAAAGCCTCACCTCCAGAACTTTTGAGAGAGATCACCATTTTTCCCTGCAGTGACATATAAAAATAACAACGTTTAGTTAAATAAAATAAAAAAATCGGATATTTGACAGAGCTTCCACTCTTTTTACAATTGTTTCTGTCTCAAACAAAGTAGACTCTACACGTATTTCCAAAACCCCCTTTCCAAAAGATCCAAAAACACATACCAGGATATAAAGCCATAGGTTCCAAAATCAGTTGGCATAAATCAAAATCCCAGTACACAAGATGAATACCCACAATATTTCCATCCGTACCGGGATGCAAAATACTACAGTATAATACATCATGCCCACAACATAACAGGACAACAACAACTTTTTTATGATATGGCATATTGCAAACACAATGTAGTACTTCATACTTATAAAATCAAACTCCAAACTCATAACAAGCATAAATATTAACATAAAGACGGATAAATTTTGCCTACTCTAGTGCTGCCGACCACTACCACTAACAATGAATAAAGCAACAAATACCCTTTGTCAAATTTGAACAAGATTGCCCAAACAAATCCAGGAACTTGAAACCCAAAAGCGAATCCATTCAACTTCCGTTTCAAACATCTCAATCCGAAAGACGAAAGCTGTAAAACTAAACCTATCACAAGTTTCAAATGTTGAAGAAATTACTCTTTGAATGTAAAGATCTGACTTGATATTCTATTTCTCACCATTTAAACATCAAATTCAACAGTAGATAAAAAAATAAATTAGGGTATGATGTTGAGTTGAAAATTCCAAAATCGGAAAAGATTTCAATTTTCACTAAATTTTCTGGGCAACCATACAGGTGGAAAAGGACTAACCGTAACCGGTGCAGTGGACGGTGACCTTCTGGCCGGCAACTGGTTTGGGACCGGTTCCGGGGGTCAGAATTTGCTTCTCTACTCCCATCTTTTCTCTTGTTTTTTATTTTCTCTTTTTTTTTTTTTCAATTACAATTTCTAGGGTTTTGGATTTTCTGATTCTCTTTTATACTAATAAGATAGCAAAAACGGCACACGCTCGAAGTTTTGACTCCTACGGGGACTGTCACGGACTCTCTTGATGTTTCAGGAGTTAATTGTCATTTGTTGAACTATAAGGGTTATATTGATATTTGAAACCTCTGGGTCTAAATTAACATCAACTTAAAAAAGTTAGTATCTCTTTTCTCAAGGCCTTAATGCCTAGACACCCCAAAGTTTTAATTGTAACCCCTTCCTCCCTAATGGTTTCATGAATGGTTAACATGAACATGTAATATGATTCTTCTGTCTTCTTCTTCTTTTGTAATTTTCCGATTCACATTTTTTTAGGAAATATAACTTAAGGATCAATCAAATCTCAATCAATTTAAGGGGGAATATAACTCATATAAATAAAATTGAAAATGATAAAAAAGGCTATGTGTTGATGGACTTTTCAAAAATAGCAATATTAAAAAAAAAAAGCTTTTAGAAGCATTAGCAAAGCTTAATATCTCGCGCTAGTCTCCTCCGAGGATTAGTTGTGGTGCGCGTAAGTTGGTATGGACACCTCGGTTACAAAAAAAAAAAAAGCTTAATATCAAATACTAAATTCATCACAAACTAATATGTTCTTTAAATAATACCACTCTTAGAAATTTTTTAATACAACTTAGAGGCTGAACTTTTTTTTTTTTAATTTTTTTGTGTGTGTTAAAAGCTTGTCTAATTTAGCATTACGGAGCTATTTAACAAATCAATTTTAGGTATTTTTAAAAAGAACACACATGCCTAAATGCAAAAGAGTCTTTCCATACCCATCGAATTCAAGCAATTAACTATAGTGAGTCAAACCGATTTTGGAATCCCTTGATCTTGACCAAAAGACCCAATATCAAGGACTATATTTACATTCAAATCACCTAGTGTCGTAATGAATATAGATTATATAATATGTCACATTATTGTAACATAAAGCTAATGAACGCGTTATACAGAAGTGTTGTTATATATTTTGATAACATGCCTGGTAATAATAGCTTTATTTTTTCAAAATCCAATACACATATTAATTAATACATTTTAAATTAATATTCACCACTTGTATTCAAAATCCAAAACAATTTATAATTAACCACACATTCTTATTAAATTCTGAAAATAAAAACTCAAAATTTACACAGAAAAACACTTTTCTTTACTTTTCTGAGTTTTTTTTAAATTATTATTAGTTAAAAGCATGCAAATGGTTTAACTTAGCTTATTAATTAAGGGTCGTACTACCGTCCATCTGCTGTACACATACAGCAGTGTTTTAAACCGTGGGATCAGGTTGTTAAGTCCAGTCTCTTATCCAACGGCTCTCCTTCACTTGAATATCTTATGCAATTTTTACCTTCTATCGCTTATTCCGGTAGCATTAAAAATCGACCCCAAATTTACATCTTTACCCCCCTTATCATCATAAGTCAGTCTTTCATTTCCACTAGGTGATAAACGATCCGTCCGAATCGTGGAGTGACCCCCCTTCCATCCAGGCAATTCGCACATCAAATAACGCAAGTAAGCTGTAGAAGAGTAGAGTCCATCTACGAACATCGCGACAGACGATACAAACAAGGTATTCCGCGTGTTAGAGTTCTGCTATAGCTTAGTGAATCTATATCATTTTCGTTTGTTTTGAGGCTGTGGGTTTCCGATATTGGCTTTGTCCATCTGGAATCACGCACTTGTTCTGCTGGGTTTGATGCAGTGGCTTTGAGTCTAAGCTGTAGAAGAGCGGAGTCCATCTAAGAACACTGCGACAGACAATACAAACAAGGTATTCCGGTTGTTAGATTTCGGTTGTTTACAACCTATAGCTTAGGGAATCTATATCATATTCGTTTGTTTTGAGGCTGTGGGTTTCAGATATTGGCTTTGTACGTCTGGAATCACACACTTGTTCTGCTGGGTTTGTTGCAGTGGCTCTAGTTATTCTTTGACTTCGCCATCTATCATCGTTAAAAAAGGGACATTTGGTATGAAGTTGTAATTTGTCGATGTTGATATATTTATTAAGTTATCTATGCCACCATTTAGATTCATAACATTTGCATTTAGATAGGGGCATCGCAATTGTGTAGTGAATATTTTGGAGAGTACGCGAAATTTTAATATATTATTGTGTTATTAGTAAAATATGTTACTTATCGCTTTAAAATGCCGGTGTCCTATAGTATTTATTGGTTACAACGTTGAAGTGTGTTGTACTATTAATTCCCTTGTTACATTGTCTGCAAATGCATTTGTAACATTTTGCGGTTGATTCAAGAAAAATAAGAATCAAGCTGTTTTATTGCAAATAATTAGTACTTTACTTGTTTCCGTATTTTCCATAATGGGTAAGCAATTATAGTTATTTGGGCATTAAGTTGCACCACATCGAAATATGTTGAAGAAATATCTGTGTTTGTCTTCTTGCATCGATTGGCCATTTATTTTTTTTTGTTTTTTACGTGTTTTAACCCATTACTCTATATCCCGTGTAGGATATAAATGAAAATTTAATGAATTAGACTTATACAAGTGCATGTGATATGGCTGTTATTCCATCTTCACAAGTTGATTTAAATATAGTGTATATAATGTGGTGAGACAATAGATAAGAGTGATCCCATGCTTTGTGAACCTTGAATGCAGGAAATCTTGTGACATTTGGTTTTGATACCATAAATGTCTATCTTAATGCATTAATGTTCAATTATATGAATAACATATTTGTAATTATTATTGTGAAGAACATAATTAGTTAAGTAGCATTGAAGAAATATCCAATATTCTTGTTAGGAAGATGCCATCTCAGTTGTAGTTATAGGAACAAGTTTCCAACAGTCTTGGTTGTTCGAACTCTTTCGGAGAATCCGGGGAGGTCATACTGGTGCCTGTCCTGGAGAAGCATTCAATCATTGAAAGGCATAAATTATACAAGTAATGGTTGGGTACGGTTTAATGTGTTTAGGATACGATTGCAGGGTGACTACCCTGCAGAAGTAATATAAGATTGAGATATATTATTTATAAAAATTTATTTCTATAAACATGTTGTAAACATGGATCAATCAGGTGTTTACAATTGTTGCAATAAGGCATATAAAGTTGTTGCTATGGCAGAGTAGACTGTAGGATAATGTGTTATCAGAGTAATGGCCGAGTTTAGGTAGATTGTTGTCTGTGAGAAATGCAAGTTTATAATATTGTATTTCATATTCTAATATTAGTTTATTATATTTGGACCATAAAGAGCAAAAATTGCAGTTATGGTAATTCAGGTTTATGGTTTAGGATTAAAATTCGGTATATAATTAGTATAAGGTACATGAATTTAAAATCGGCTGTGTATGGAACATCGTTGTAGTGAACATTCCATTTTGAATGTATAGAGTTCATCTTTACAAATGGTATTGAAGTAGTTTAACAGATGTGGTGGATTGCAGTCCTTCAAATAAATTTCATTTGTGCTGACATGATAAGACTATCTTAGACCGTTGACTCATTTGTTAATGTGCCCTGCATTTATGCATCACCAAGCACCTGTCATGAAGCTAGGAGTCGTTTGTTGATGCGTTTGTTATCATACCTTCACACATCCGGTTAGGTAAATTTGTTGCATTAATTCTATCCTATATATATATATATATATATATTAGATTGAGCTAGGTCTTGGTGGGTACCTGTGCGAATAAAAATCTTCCTTTCAACCATGCATTTGAATTGTAGTCGTCAAACCATACAAACAACGGAGTCCATGTGTGTGATGGAGATACTATTACATATGGTTTTACACGCACAACAATAATGAGGTAGAAAATGCAGAGATTTTGTAGGTAGATAGGTTCTCCAGGTAGTGCATATGTGTAATAACAACAATGGTTTTTTTTAGCGACACCACTATAGAATTGTTAGTAATTACGTAACAATTTACGTTGATCAGTGTTGCCTCATTAAGTAGTTAGTTGGTCAGGTTTGAATTGATACCGAATTTATGATGTTTCATCTCTTTTTGCACATAACATATTATGGGACAGTAAGAAGTACTACACAAGCTAGAGAATAGGTAATTTAGCTGTTGCAATATATTTACTATGAGGTAACAATTGTGCATTTTTATAAAATCTTTACATGTTATATACTTGGAATCGTAGGAGATATGACAGTTAAGTTTGGTGTTAGTACTTTTGCTTTGTATCTTGCTCTACGTCATGGGTTTATATTATTTACCCGTGTGAAGTAATTGTCACCATCAAAACGTATGCTATTCACATGTTAATTTTTATATTTGAAACTAGATTATGTTGTTATTAATATTAACTTGTACATGGTACAGCCTATGGAAGTTTAAAATACATGCTAGCAAGATGCTTTATAAAATGAAAGACAATCATGCGAAACTTTGTTGTCAGTCAAGTATTATAGAATTTGTGGTCGAATATTTACTAGAGATGTATTTGCATTACTGTGGGTTTGCATTTGGATGAATACCCGAAATAGTCACCAACTCGTATCTTAATGTCTTTAAACCTCTGTTAATAACGAAATAACGCTTTGTATTGAAATCATTTGGAAATAAGTTTTATCGAAAAGTATAAACATTTGCATAAGGTGTTTATGTTTTGAGTCATTTAAGCACTCTTATTTGAACCTACAACAATTATGAAAAGTGGTTCGAAATGAAATTGCAATATGTGTCATGTCACATTTAATCCTTTGTACAATCCGTGTTCTCCTTACGCTATCCAATTGCATTGAAAAGGAAACTGCAAAACTGTGTCATGAAACTTTGTCTATGTTTTATCTTAAGCATGAAGTGCTCTGCAATCAACCGTTTTATCATTTGATTTTACCGTACTGCCTACCGTGGCATTTACTCCAATTTAAGTTTGTGGACTGGGCAATGTTATTTATTCATGTGGGGTGACATTTGTGCGCAACTGCAATTCATTACGTTTGTTAAACATCCGACACTTGTAAGTTGATCTAAATGTTTTTAGCTGGCTTATTTATGCGTCTACGGATTATTGTATTTAGCTTAAGTTATTGTCCAACTTGTTATTGTCCAACTTTACGTTCTAGGGTACAATTTGTTTTTTATATAAGCAGTGAAGACCCGGAAATGAGGTTTATAGAATTCGTTAAATAGTACAGAACCGGTTTATTATATATGAGATTTTCGTTCTAGATCCAAATATGTGATTTATATCGCATAACGAGAATATTGTGTCCTTTGCAGACGTGTAAAAGTCGTATGTCACCTGCACATAATGAGATGTCTGAGAAAGTACGAAGAGGGCGATTGTCAGTGGTAAATTCACCCTCACGTGCACAATAAATTTTGAATGCAGTGAGTTGAACAATGTTATGTTTCCTGGTTCAAATATAATATATGGTTAATAAGTATTAGGCTTGGCGAAGGTTATGTTTTTGCCTACCATCACTGTCTTTACCCTGTGTACTTTATTATGAATATGACATTTGCACTGTCTACATGCATTAGTTTCCGTGGTATATTTTAAAGCTTTAGACACAGGAGTAATATAAAGACAGTTATGCTCTAACTTCTGTCTAACTTTTTCTAAATTTGCTTAACAGTTATCAGGTCGACGACGCATTATGAGGAATAGGTTTTGGCACCAAGATAACATTGACCAAGCGGCAAAGCTTGACACGGGGGGCAAAGTTTGTAATATATTTGAGACTCACAATAGTAAAGCTGACATTTCTCCAATTACAAGAAAGATGTATGTATTTTGCAGTCCAGAACGGTTTGTGCGATGTGTTTCAACACTCACAGATGTTCAGAAGGAGGCTGTAAAATGCATGGGGTTTGCGACAATTGTTAATACTAACTGGGGGAGATTGCGACGATCTTTATGTTGGAAGCTCGTACACGATTGGAATCTCGTGACATCGACGCTTTTGATCAATGGTGTTAAGTTACACATTACTGAAGACAGCTTTATGGAAACTATGGGCATTAGCAACGGAGGGTCGACAATATGCTTTGAAGGTCCTGAATCTGACATAGCAGACCTCCGGAAGAGGTTCCATTGCACACCTAGTGGCATACGCCTTGCGTGTCTTATAGACATGATGCATAACTCGTCGTTGGCAGATGATGATTTCCTGAGGACCTTTTTTCTGTTTGCCCTGGGTACTTTGCTATGTCCGACCTCAACAACACATGTTCGGACTTCATATTTGCATGTTATAAAAGATGTCAGCATCATTAGCGAACTGAATTGGTCCCAATTCTGTTTCCTTACCCTTCGTGAAAGTGTGCTCAAGTACAAAAGCTCTAAGTCTTCTAACATATCGGGTTGCCTTCTTTTTCTCCAGGTATTTGTTCATCAAAGTTTTATTTCCCAGCCAAGTGCAATGTACATGTATAAGCTTGCACATTCTTGGAGTCAATGAGCTGCTTATATTATTTTTTTTAAATTGATGTGTGTAGCTATTCTATGTCCACCATGCTTCCACACATCTTGCTCTCGTGGACAGATCAATTCCTCCAATCATTGTTTGGGATGACGCTAAGATAAGAAGATGTCTATTATGGTTACGTAAGGAACGTAGGCGGCATACACTAGTGGTATAACTCTAATTTCCTCCGGTCCCAAAGTATTTATTAAAGTTTCCACTAGCAAGAATTCAATCATGTCATTTACACATTATAGGACATTTATGTCTTTACATGGTCCCCACAGTTATGTTTCCCACATTATAATATTTATTAGACACAATCTCAGTTTAACTGATAACATTGACATAAACTGTTAATAAGCTATCTACAATTGGATGTAAGTGGACAGATATAACTTGGTTTGAACTAGCAACCGTTGCATCTTGCAAGGATTTGGTGTATAACTTGTCTTTTGTGGTCCCAGTGTTCTATGTACATGGTACTACTAAATATTATTATGCCTTCGTTACAAGCTAATATATTTATGTATCAGTTGGTTGTAGATCAATCTACGCGTTGGTATACCACATCGGAATTTCCCTTCTAGCTTGCTTCTTTATGCATTTGAACAGGTGTACCGCTTGTACATTATGCATCGAACTAAATTGCAGCTTATATATTGAACCCAATGTTCCAGCTAATGATATGTAGTTTTTTTTTTGGGTCCATTGTTATCACAAATTTCTGCCATTCAGCTTCGTAAATTAACTATGCTTCTTCATGATAATGGGAAAAATCTATGTTTTTCATATATGTCCACTTGCTCTGATGTACCTACTGCCACGTCTACAAACATGCCTAACCCTATAGGACTTGTCATTTTGCAGGATCAATTGCGGTCTGTTGTTAAAAACCCTTCCACTGTCTCCGAAACTGAACGTCGGTTGCGTGACATTGAAGGCAGACTAAATTCCATTTTTTCCCTTCAGGCAATATGTCATGAATCTACACAAGTCATCCTGCAGAAACTGGAACGCGTAATCAGTTCCCTTGCCAACAAATAAACGCTTTATTTTCACCTCTGCAACAAAACTAGCGTCTACCTTTCCAATGTCCGAACATTTAGTTTACCCTTCATTTTTAGCAGTGTCCTGTTTTATGAATATCAGTATCCCCAAAAGGGAAGTTATGTTTCGTTAATTTCTGGGTTTCTGATTTAGGCATGACGATTTTGCCGTCTACTGACAATTTTATGAGCTATTCCCGTAGAGAAATTAGTAATTTAAATAATTAATTTCCCCATCGTGGTGTGACACGCCAAATTGTGAGCTCCAATGGAATTGTTAAATTTGGGGCATCATTAGTTTATAATTGCATTCCATACCTGTATATGTGGGTTACGTTAACTGTTGTTAGACTTACATGGCAACCATGTTATGCCATCGTCCTAACTCTTTGTCTTGGAATAGGAAACACATTGTCTCCACATGGCCATACAACCAGTCAGTCTCATATTGCAAGTCACTTCCGTTAACATATGCCTTACACTCATATTAAAAGGAATTAGAATTTCGTTTGGTGTGCGTTAACGCGATTTTTCACTCAGTGCCAGAAACCTAAGCAATCTAGTCTGATAACACCTTCAAATCTTGCATTCGGATGCAAGAACTTAGTCACTTTTAGGACCCAATTACCCCGCCTTGATGTTTATTTTGCAATGTATGTCTTCGGCAAATAGCTATTTCTTGGGGTAAAACCATACATACGTAATTTGTCCTATAGTATTTTATTGAACGTTACCATACCGTGTTTGTTAACCGATGTTATTGTCGATCCAATTTCATATGGATACACTTTACTGCCTCCACGACATGCAATTCATTAACCCTCATCTTTTATATTTTCCTGCAGTTTTCCATTTTCATAGTCTAACAACCATCGGCCTAATGCCCTTTAGTTTACATCATGCCAGCAAACTATTGGAATGCATGGTGCTTTTTGTCAACTGCACCATTGATTACTATATGTCAACTACCAACTCGTCAAAGATCCCGCATACGCGTAGCATCCTCTTTGCTATGACCCCTATTTTCTTCATTGTCCCCATCACTAGCAGCTAATTAATGTTTTCATATTTTCTATGTTTTTGCTTAGCCTATTGCTGTAACCATCATTTGAGGATGACTCGTGCCCCTAATTGCCGGCATCTGGTAGTTCATTAACACAATTAAATGAGAATCAATCTTACAACTGCATTCAAGGTTCCAGCTTAACATTCATCTTACATTGGGTTTTAATCTACTAACATCTACATAATTAAATTGGTGTCCCTTTTTACAGTGCTTGAAATTTTACATATATTATCCTACAATTTTGAAATATTTAGTACCTGTTGCCATGACCCCCTTTAAAACTCTCTATCCTACCCCAATAAGTTTCCACTGTCAATTCACATATATTCAGCTGCTAGTGTTAAGTTAAAATGTTGTTCGATATAACGCAATTTAATTGTGTTTCATTACAATATACCAGTTATAATGAAAACTATACAAACTCCAAATTTCCATCTTACATCTGCCACATAATATCCCCTTGATGCCACCCATTAATCTTCATACATTGCGGCCTTGGTAGAATCAGTTGTACCCCCGACATAAACTCTCCTCCGGCTAAAGCCCCTCATTTTCTCTTATACGTCGTAGCTGCAGCAATACATCAACAACTAATTTGGCAACACCTGCAGTCACAAATTACATGAGACACGCTGATTTCACAAACAAGAGCTTTATATGAGACAATGCATTTGTCAATTTTGTGTCCATGCAAATATAAATATTACCTAGCTTTGGCGGTTTGCTTTCCTATCTCTCGGCTCTCCTATTGTTGGTTGCATATGTACCTACTGGTTACGTCGGTCATACTTATGATAAGAACTGTTCAGCACATGTACCTAATCAGCCATGTTCTAACTTACTTACACCAACTACTGTTCCCCCTTCGGACAAATTGGAACACCATTTTTTTGTGAAATAAATATTAAGCCTTCCCATCTATAAACTTATTTATGATTTGTGGTATCACCGATCCATTACGAACACAGTTTTGTACTGAAACATCCCCACACCTTCACCTGGCTCATTTACGTATATTTTCCTCCTTTGCTAATTATTCTGAATTTTTCAACCACTTCCTCTTCTACTTCAAAATACCCTACTCTATGAATAATAAACTATGTCCCTATCCTTTACATACGTAATACAGCACAATCATACATTGCTTACTTTTTACCTTCCATCTACACAACCATCCCATATCCATTTCAGTTAATTGTTTATAAGGTTTTCGATTGTCACCAAACAAAGTATAATTAGTCACGTAAACATTGCATTACCATTACCTACCACATACGAATCACTCCTCTTGACTTCCTTTATCTCAAATGTTGCATGGACAAAGCCGTCAATCCAACCTTCGCGGCCGTTGTTACCAACCCTCCCATCCTTCTGCTCCCCAAAATTTGCACAAAAGTGATCTGTCCTTCGTTTATCTGCCACATATGAAATAGGAGCCAGGTTAAATTTACTCAAACATTTATACTCTAATGCATTCCAATATATATACATATTAACAGATATCTATTAGGGGCACACATGTTTACAAATAGGTATGCTCCTTCCCAACATATGCTATGTGGTTATTACATTCAACGACTGTAACAAACACATATGGTGAAAAACTTGCAAAGTTTACTCACATTTCATGCTTGTTGCACCAACCCAAAAAATCATAGTACGGCACTTGCGCTGATGAAAGCTGAAAATTTGTCGTTTCCTTGTTATTCTCTGATTTTGTGTTTGGTTTATTATTATCTACTTCGCCCATCCACTGGTCGTGACCTCTCGTTTGCTTGTTTTCCCCCAAATCATCTAGCTCGTTCTCCTGGACAGATGAACGCGATAAATCAGAGTCACCTGCGCAACTTTGCTTACCCTAATCAGGAACAAAAAACTGATGTCCATTTCTTTCATCACCTGGTCCTTCCCACTTCCTGACATTCTTATCATCATTCCCCTTTCGACGTTGTCTGGCCTTTACCGTAGAGCCCTTGATCGCTTTACAAGTTGTCTTCGTGTGCCCGACCTGCCTACACTTTCCACAACGACGACGACTCTTCTTCTTCCCACCCTGATGAGGTGTTGAAACTCGCTTCCCTTTCACAATTGCAGGGTCTTTCAAATTTTGCCCTTCCCTGCTCCTTTTCGGTGTACCGTGTTTATTATCCTTCAACTCCTCCATAAGCATCTGTGCACGTATTGTCATTACATGTATACTTTCAATTGCCTGCTTGTACCCTGCATCACTTTCCACGGCGAAATGCCACATTTTCTTACATGCTACTGCCAGTGCTCCGATCCTAGCCCTCTTTCTTTCCTCCCACGGCTGATTAAGACTCCGTCCTGGCCAACTGCCTTTCAACTTTGCTGCCTTCGTCCACCTTTCCAATATCATGCACTGTGGAATCGAATCCAAATCTTCTGCCTTCATTACACAAAAAATATGGCTACACGGCATCCCTTTCCTCTCCATCATCTTACAAGAGCATTCCAATTTGTTATTTAGATGGTGAAACACTACATTCCACTTACTCTGCCGATCCTGGAACTTGCTTATCTCATATACCTCCCCCCTAATGTTACTCAGTTTGCGGTCGACAGTTAAGAGACTTTCAGCACTTATCTCTTTGCATATTATACTGAACACGTCCTTTGTAAACACTTTTCGTGCTTCCTCCTCATATCGTATCAGATGCGTCTGCCCCACTGGTTCACTATATTCACTGTCGAACTCGTCTTTGGCCTCAATATTCCTCATCCTTTCCAGTGCCCTCTCCATTTGCCTAATGCACTCTATAAATGTTAGGTTGCTTGTTACATACCTGTTAACAAACGCATTTAAACTCTCACATCTCTGTGTGCTCTGCATTCCTCCAAAGAAATGACTTCGGAGGTATGCTTCAGCCCATAACTCCCGATCATCGTACAACCTCTGACACCATGTATTTTCATCCAGTCCTCTTTTCTGCAATAACATTTTCCACTTATTCTCAAACTCCCCCACAGTGATGTTTGCCGACATTAATTTGGCTAGCTTCCCTGTGAATATAGCATCCCCCACCTGCGTTGTGGCATTCCTGCACAGATGCCAACAGCAAAGGCGGTGTGTTGCATTTGGCATTACAGTTTTTATGGCCCGCCTCATTGCCTTGTCACCATCGGTTATGACTCCGCCAGGTTGCCTGTTACTCATTGTATTGACAAATGTCCTGAGTAGCCACATATAGGTGTCCACTGTCTCATCCCTGATTACCCCAAATCCAAAACAACATGTTTTCATATGGTGATTAATTCCAATAAACAATACCATCGGCCTGCTATATCGATTTGTTCTATATGTGGCGTCGAAACCTACCACCTCACCAAAAACTTGATAATCAGCCTGAGCTCCACTGTCACTCCAAAACCAATCCATCAGCCTGTTCTCTGCATCAACCCGGTATTCGAAGACCAATCCAGGATCAGCCTCTCTTCTTGCATCTATGTACTCCATCAACGCTTGTGCATCACTATCACCTTCGGCCTTCCGTCGAACTTCATCCATCTTATTTTGTAAATCTTTCCTTGTAAACCCAACATTCTCATATCCATTGGCCATCGACACCATGTATTCCATTGCCTTCGACGTATTGACCCCCACTTGCCTTAACCCTTTCCCCAAAGCGAGGTCTTTCTCATCGACCTTCCTATTTGAGCGTAGAAACTGTGCTTCATACGAACTTGCCAATTTATGCACATGGACGTCGTGAAACTCCTTCACCTCCCATTTCCCTGTCTGCTTGTTTATCTTTACTCGAAAAGCTGCCCGACATCCTACCCTTGTCAACCCTCTCGGTTGGCGCACTCCATCTGTCCTATTCAGCCATTTATCACGTCTAAAACCTTCTTTCGCACATACCCAACGTCGAACCTTGCAATTACCAAAGTTATCCCTCCGAATGATATCCTTTCTAACGCTAAAGCCTCTCATACCTGCGTGGTCCATATAGTACTTCTCAGCCTCTTCTAGTGATTCGAAGTCGATAGTTGGCAAATCTATTAGGGCTGTCCTCTCAAAATTTGGTTCGTCGATTTCACCGCACTTGGCTTTGCTTTCTTTCCCTCTCCATTTAGAGTCCATGTCCTCTCCAGCCGGTACTCCATTTGCTTTGCTCTGTGATTCTCCATGCCCTGTTATGCCTCCCAAGGGGCTGTTGTGATTCCCCCAACTGCCAACCCAGTTCATCTGCTTATTTCACCACTCATTCATATCCTTCATCAGGTATACCCCTCCTCTATCCGTCCTAATCTGTCTCTAACTCTTTCTGGTCTCTATTTAATTTTTCCTGCACCAAATCTCCTTATCTCTTTACATGCATTTCACCCCTCGCATATACGCTCAAATATAACCCATGATGCACGAACGCTGCCTCATAATCACTTTTTTATAATGAGTGGTCATTACAATGACTCGTAAATGAAAAATCCCTCCCCTTCTTTTTAACTTAACTTACTATTATTGCACTTTAAAGTCCAATTGCTCTTCGACGACGCACTCCTGACACTCCTATTTCTCCTTTTCCCGCACCTTTTCCCCCTTCTTTTTCCCTCCATTACCCGCCCTCCACTGTACATGTCTCGCGCCATATATGTCAACCCTATATAACTTATTACTGAATCATCTCTACTTCTCTTTCGAACCAATATACTGACATTCTAGATGATTTATTCAACAAATACCCCCGTCTGCAGGTACCGTTTTGTATATTGGTGTGACGTAATAGCATTGTCATTTTTTAAGTCTTACTACAATTTATTAAAAGCTTATAAAACTTCATAAGCTTGCTATTTCCATGGCCCTTTCACCGGCCCAATAACATTCATTTAAGGTCGAATCTTTTTCCATAAAATGAACCCTTCGCGCCAGTTTTTTCTATTATTACACTATGCTTGTCAGGTGCGCGAACTCTTGTTGGGCTTCCACTCCCTTTTAATGTCAACTCATTTACCACGGTGCCCATGTGGCTTAATTTGTTCATTAGCATTGGCCATTAACATCTGTGCTTCAACTATGATCCCGTCCCTATCCTATTTACGTGTCCTTATTCTCCTTTCATTGCATCTAACACAGATATATACAATTTTGGATGCTAATATAAAAATATTTTAATTTATATTTATATATATATATATATATATATATATATATATATATATATATCTTTATATTTTCATTCAATTTTTTGGGTCATCAGCTTTACAAATTTGGCAGTATAATTATACATTTGGTGGACGGGTTGTCATTAGCCATGTGAAAGTCGCAACCATCAACAAACTTGTTTACGAGATTATATTAGACACATTTACACTTTAGGCCTACCATTTGTGTTACCTGTACATAAACCATCTTTACTCTCTTCCCTTAGTTCTCTAACAACACTGCCAAATTTTTATCCCACCTCATCCGCTATATATTGGTATCTAATAAATATCTATACGTTATAGTCTTCCTATTAACAAACGGTTTAGTTTTTTGCTGGTTTAACACCCTTTATTCAATATAAATGACAACCCATTGTCATTAAGGAGGTGTCGCTTAACACACCTTGCACTTCATTATTGTTACGTAACGATTATTGAATTCCGATTTTTTTGGATCCTTTGTCAATTTAGTAGCACCTTGTATTCATAGACTGAATTGGGTTACATACGTGGGCCCTTGTCCTATGAACACATTGTAGTGAGCCGTTATTTTCGTATGCATAGACGGGCCTCTTTGACTGTAGCCCTCCTCAACGCCGTCATTCATTGGCTACTATTGCTCTGGTTTTACCCCAACCTATGAATACAAACAATGTTTTCTAAAGTGTCCACTTTGCCGCAATTCCCCACGTTGCACTTGTTTTCGTTGCATTGTGTTTTGTTTTCTTCATGTTGTCACCTTAGGCATTGGATTCCACTCTCATTAAATTTAGATTTCTGGAGCCATTGCGTCCATTTATATCTGTATGTCGTATAAATAAATGAACAGGGACAGCGTTACTCCATGTACATAACTACATGTTGTGCCGCATGGGTATGGCATTATTCAACCGTATACCGACTTATTAACATATGCCCACCTAACCCATCAACTAAACCATTATTTAATTGTTATATATTGGCATACATGTTCCATGTACATATTATTACTCGAACCTTGAGATTATGGTTTATTTTTCCCATGCCGGCAGCAAACACCATATCAACTACACATTCCCTTGAAACACCATTACCATCAGATACCTGCATTTAAAGGCCATACTAGACTACGACAATTCTACAATCACTAAATTTCTTCCCATCTCCACGTCGAATAAAGTAGCACACACATATTAACCTTTTTATACTTTGACGGACACTTCATCTCAACATCACAATTGCAAAAATCATAAACCGGTTTGACTAGTATAGATCTGCTAGTAGGGGATATAATACAACAAAGGTTAAGTACACTGGTCTAAACTACGAAGGTTCCACTACATCGTTTGTTTACGTGCTATGCTTTGCCCAACCGCCGCTTCTTTGTTTGATTATCAATTTCCGCTTTCAATAGCCCATTGTCTTCCGAACCAATGCCTTCAGAACCTCACTCCTCAAACAATCTTCAAGCCCTTTGAACGTCTTTCATGGAGGCCCATATAGTTCCTTCACTTCCTTCGCCATTGTGGCATATATCTTTCTCACATTTTCAGTGTGCAGTGTACATTGTTCCAATAACTCAACCTCGAACTGCTCCAATCTGTTATGCAGATCTGCATTGGTTCTGACATCTACCGCACCTCCTTCACCAACACCATCATAAGATTTAAAGCTTGTGCCCATTCCTTCTCCCAGCTTACCTTTGCCCCTACCACCTTCTGGCACCTCAGTTACTTGGTGACCCGTGTCTGAAGAGCCACCAACGCCACTGCCTAAACCTGTCAATTATACCATTAACTATTATCTTATTATAATCGACAGTCTTAAATAGTACATCCAAGTAACTACATCTAACAGTTTAATTTCATTTTCTAAAATTCGAAGCTGAGGCGAATATTTCTTGACCTCTGCATAACAGTCTTACTTATAATTGGCTTTGAGGACTGCGAACTCTGACTCGACGTGGTCGCTCCTCCTTCTGATCTGATCACCGCCCTCACATCCGTTGCTCTTCTTGCACGGTAGTCTGCTAGTGCTTCCTCCGCTTCCTCCCTACTTTTAAAAGACTTGTGGCGGGCATTTGGATGACGCTCAACCTGTTCTCGAGCTTCCTCCCAATTGTTATATATTCCAGGTCGACGACCCTCGAACAATACATACGATTTCCCCTAACAATAAACAACAGTTGGATGTCATACAAAAACATTTTGTGTTGGCCAAAGCTGGACAGGTTTACTGTCCCACAGTAATTACCCATTCCAATTCCTATAAAAACAAATAAAAAAAAAACCTCTTTAACTTACCATTCCTTGCCTACCAACCTTCCGGATGGATGTGAGTTCTGTTTCTGAGAAATCGCTCCTCCTTCTCTACAAGCATTTATACATAGGAAGTGTGGCCTTATACGCATACTTAAGTCACGTTACGACACAAATTTCTCAATTTTACCCCCTACTACTGCAGACGCATGTCAGCTAGGCTTTTTGACCAATACTGTAAAGGTTGAACTATACTAAACTGCCACAGCCTGACCCACCTCCTCAGTGCACTCCTCGTAACTCACATTTTAGTTGACTGTATTTTTTCTACTAAGTCCTTTTGGCTCCAGATCCATCAACCCAGTTCCCGTCGGACGACTAAGTATGCACTGTCTTCATATCGTTTACGAATATATCCTTCAACTCTTACAGTCCATCCATTCGTATATGTATAATCATTCCCCCTTTCTCCATATTACGTTTTGTGCATATTGCACTTCGTCAACGACATTCCCCACCCCCAAAGTAAAATCCCCGCCCCCCCCCCCCCCTCCCCACCCCCAAGTAGATTGAAATAGTTCCTTCTGCCCTTTTTCAATTTTTAACTTATCCACAGTGGGCCTTGCCATCTCGATGTTATCTCAACCCCATTCTCATATAATATCGGATTCATTATATTACCGCCACATTGAAAAAAAATTCGTCTACATTATTTTGAATCCCAAATTACTCCATCTTCGGCCTGAATGGCTTCTACCTCGACAGGCCATTCTCCATTAAATGTTGCGTCCATGAGTCACCATATGACAAATTCCATCGTTGGTCGCCTCCATTCTCCATTTATTAGTCTTGCATGCATTGTCGTATATTAGCATGACCTGGCGTGTGAACAACGTTACGTCATCACAGTTAGCTTGTAATTTCGCCCATTATCATGTCAATACCTAACAGTCGCATGCCCTGTCATCGGATAATAAATGTGTGTGTATCGATTACTTATCGTGTAATTCCTCTTCACAATTACATATGGATTCGTGGGAGGTTTTAAGCTTATTTGATATTGGTTGACCTACTCCATTTACGAAGGGGTCACAATTGAATACGAACTTCAGTGTTTCTATACATTTTAATTATGAACACATACGACGGTCAGTAGTTAACGTACAGTGATTATTGCACTTATCTGCACGTACATTCTGCTGCACTCGCTATTAAAAATGTAAATCTCATCAAATAACATAGTGTGACCACATTGTATTTCGTCTGTTCTGTAAATGTATCAACAATTTAAAAATACATTAATTCGTTACAACAACAACACGCATAATTTAATAATTCGTTTCCGTAATCCTAACTTAGTTACAAGAATTTCACTCTACATATATATTGCTGTCATCATTTACATGCTTCCGATTTCTCTTTTCGAGTTTCAGTACTGTAAGCGTGCTTCGTTTCTGTTCCAAAAAATATTACATCGAGACTCCACCATATCAGCCTGGATGTGTTCAGATGCACGTTAGTCACCAGCACACAATTCACATTTGCAATAATGAATACATCTCCAACAACAGTTGTTCATAGTAATCGTAGATTCACTTATCGATATGTGATATAAGGGGGTGGGATCGACACATTCTCAGCGGTTTGGGAAAAATGAGAATGCGTCCATTATTGGGCGGTTAACTCCTATAATAGAAAGGGTCAGAGAATATTAGACCCTTCATAGTCAACTTTGTTACCACCATATGACTGTTTGAAACCCATCTGCGTAGATGATGCACCTGCAGTAAGAAACCAATTGGGTTATGACATTCGCTGCAAAAATTTCATGCACAAAATTGAGGTACCATTGCGTAAAACGTGGTCTATTCATGCAAACTGAAACCTGCATTCAACCCTAACAGGGTTAAATAAGCCTCAGCACAACCAAACCCCAGCAAGCATGTATTGTTCACGTGACAAATTAGTTAATTATTTCTGACATTTGTATGCATGAACCTACGTGTGTGGCAATGGCCTGCATTTTGACAGGCACTCTGCATTACCTTCGTATACCAATTCCCGCAGTATGGACAGGTTCAATAGATAAAATCCCGCTATAAATTTTTTTTTTTCACCTTAACACATTCCGTTTACTTAATACGATTAACAATGGTATTGGTACAGATGCAAATGGGCATATCGATACGAACCTTCGATTGTAAGGCGCTTCCCGCTGGCATTTCACCTAAGTCTTCCTTTACAGAACTCCCATGTTTCGCATCAGTATCCATCTCTGTGCACTTTGCCTTACTTTGCCATATCTTTATGAAGGCCGATCGGCTCGCCGCTTCCCCTTTGAAACCACCTGGCGCATCCTGGTCACTCTCTCCTGTGTCAATTTTCATGCTGCAACAACCTTCTACACGCTTTGTTATACACTCTTAACTTATGTTATATAACACAACGAGGTGCATGGGTCCATTGTCAGGCTGTATTGTCTCTTTAATAGAAGTTGCCACCGTCACGTGGTTCGGGCGGCGCCTTAACACCGTCACGTCTTATCAACCTATATCTATGTACGCTCGGTGTATTGGGATGCGTAATAATGTCCTCATCCTTTATGGCCTCCGGAAGCCATACCTTGCCTCCATGACTGATCTCATGGCAACAATGGGTAATCGAAATTAATTTATATAGGAACTACGTGGTGTCGCGTCCATTTACACATGACTACTAACGAGACGAGGAGAAAGTCCACTTATTTTTTATTCATCGTCTTTCTTACATATAAATTCCATGTACAAATTCAACACTTACAAATTATTCATTGCAACCAACAATTGGCCATGGATTGCCCAACATTGTCTTGCGGGTTTCCCAGTTGAGTTGTGGTTGGCATCGGACAATATAATTATCTTACTGTCCATTTGGTTGGGCTCTACATTATCCTGGCGGTGTTACAGGGCAATTGTCATACCCCAGCAGGGATGGAAGTTATGCAAATGTTAGGTACTAAGTAAAAGTCTGAGGCAAATGGAACTTCTGCCGTGTGAATTATCATTATTTCCAACAGTATAAACAAAGTCATACGACACAGGCTTCAGGCCACAAACATGTTTTATTTCATCGACATATAAATATTTAATGAAAAATGCGGTACACAATATCCTACCTGTATTATGTGTGGTTCCGCAGGTATTTATTAATGGGGGGAAGTGGTCTTCAGCTTTTGTACTCCAAAACTATACTGTATGGTAAGGCCCTGACGTCCACATATAAGGCAGTGACATCCGATCGGATCCACTCGACATTACTATATTGTGGACATGAACACCATCATAATAAATTAGACCCACGACACCTCTGTGGTTGCTTGCATGCCTTTCAATTATACTATGGGCCCCATTTAAATTTAATACGAATCTACCCCATCTCCCTACGAAGGTCGGGATACACACTTTTGATATGGTTTAGTGTGTAGTTGTTTTACAGCTGTGTCCACTGAGTCGATGTCGGTGTCAGGATATAGTTGTCCTTCATCGACTAGATTGAGGTCCCACTTGAAATTATTATGAATGTGTACCCCTCCTTCTATAAAGTTACGTATTGATATGGTTCAGGATGTTGTTGTTTACAGCTGTACCCACTGAGCTGGGTCAGTTACGTGGTTATCACGACATAAATCACCCCTCCACCCTCGTCACATAATGTCTTCATATGCCACTCCCCAAATGGTGTAGTACATGGCCTTCTTGGGCCATATATGTATGTGATATCACCCAAAGTGTATGACATGTAATCAACGAATTCCACGGAGATCCTACCCCAATATGAAGTACAGTATCGCCATTAAATTGACCTTCTTCACCAACCCGACAGACTTGCTGGCGTCTTGAGGATTCAGTGGTGGTACCGAACGAGGCCCCACCTATTACAAAGTTGTTTAGTATGCTTTTTTATTAGGACATTGAGATCACTATACTATAACTTCGCCATGTGATCAACGGCGCCGTCAATGCGGGCAGAAGGCATTCACATAGGAGACCTCTGTTTCACTGCCACATTCACAATTCCAGCGTGGACTTTATTAACATACTTTGTAATAGGTGGACATTAAATGCCTTTTCTATCCTATGATGATATTGTTGCTGTATTTTACGATAGCAAATTGTTAGTACTATAGGCACAACGTTACGACGCAATTTCTCCAATTTCGGACTAAACTTTGGGGTTGATAAAATAGAGGCACCTATGCGGTGCATCAATTAAGAAATTGTTGTGGCAGAGCTCTCCGACCGCGTTAAGTAACAAAATATGGGAACTGTAACCGGATGGATCCAACCCGACGCGATCGTACTTCAGCTACGAAGGCACCCGTAACGCCGAAGTTTGGACATTCCCATTTCCATGCCTTTCAGATACCACGAAATCTCATCGAACGTTGATGCACTACTCATTACATGATTCATACAATATAATGTCACATTCCCCACATGTTTGTGACACTGGCAGACCAGCGCTTAGGGGAAAGTATGCCAATTACATTCAACACGACATTTGTTTTTCCATGACGACCACAAATTGTACAGTTCAAAACATTGCAAATAATTCTTACAGGCGGATGATTTATTCTAGAAGCTTAAGGAAATATAAAAACCCCGCGGCATGGTTTATTTCAACCACCTGGTCATGTATTCAAATTGAGAATTATAAATACTGCCTAGAAGGTTGTTCCCCGCCCTTATGTTAGATTATATAACCAGGTACTGCACTTCAAATTATTGATTTTACATTACTGTTACCGTACATGCACGCCTTCCGCCGAATGGCGCGTCAACCATGCTTTGCATTTGAATGTTAGTGTTATTTGTGGAACACACGAAAGTCACTCTACACTATCAAGTAGGTGCGCAGTGCACGTCCTTGATAATGTACAATAGCCACATTGCGTTCATAGTCACCTGTAGCAACAAGAATATTTGGGCTCCATCCAGGATAATAGGCTAATGGGGGAAAATCAGTCGTCACGGTCTACTATTTAATATTCACGGAATTACGACATTGAATATTGAAAAAAAGGGACTAATGTGGTTGTTGTACAAATGTTGTCATGTTCGACACAGTATAAGGTACCCGGGACAGTATGAAAAACTTCCTTGCAACAATACACCGATCTGCCTTGGAACTATGGCTGACGCACAAATAGTTGCCATTCAATGAAGATGACCGTATCCAGTCAAATGTATTGAATATGCCGAAAATCTATTTCAAATACTTACAGTGGAGATAGAACCTGGGCACGCATAGTATTATAGCCCGGTACAGCACCGGACTTAGGATGCGTTTAGGTTGCATTTTGTAGAAATTGTTACATTTAAATCGGAACCCCTACATAGTGAGACATGGTTCGATGAATTTAAGGGCAGAATGTTAACCATGGATGCTGACGAGAAACATGCGATCCACAATAAAACTGTTACATGTGTAAAGCGACGGTCATCATGCCGTGAGCAGGGTGACATACGGTGTGACACCGTCGCTATGATGGCGAATGAATTATCGAAACAATTATACTCTTGCCAACACCATCCATACCTGCACAACCACAAAAATATATAATTCTTGATAATAATGTTAACATACATCGACCCTCCCCTTAGCTAGCTGTAGACCAAAATGCCATGGCAAAGCCCATTGTTATATTATCGTACATCACATATTATCAACAACGGAACCATTATTGGAGACAGGTGTGAGCAAGCGAGGGAAATGTGAGGTATACTAGGCGTAGTGTTGCTCCAGGATGGAAGAAGAAGTTGTTGATAGTTACACGTAAAGTGCGGGGAAATAACCCTAAACGCAGAATGATCAAAATTCGAGGGAGCGGCTATACTTGAAAGATGGTACAAAGCAAGTTAGGTAATATAGAGGACTTGATAAACGGTGAATGAAATATAGCAGGGTCTCCTAAGCGTCTAACGCATGGTGAGGATGAATTCCATATGCCAAGGCGTCCCGTGGGATAGTTAAATATGCAATGGATAACTTCCTGTTTCACAATTTAATGGAAGACACGTGAATAACAAACAGGCAAATTCGTATACATTATATGTACATCAACTGGTTAAATAAATGGAACTTCTGTTTACAGGTGGAAGCATTTACAAAGTCAATCGCCAAAATAAATGTTGAAACGACCCCATAGACGGATAATATTTTTTTGTGAAGGGGACAAAAAGTTTTGCATCCTCACCACGTGAAGAATCTAAACAAGGACAGATATCACAGGCTGGAATCCTGCAGTATGAAATTAAGTGGTCCTTTGCTAATGAGTTATCTTATCAGAGCGATAGTAAGGGTATGTATTTATGACATTGCGTGGGCCAGTAAGTCTAGGGCTCCAAAGATATAAGCCAAAAGCAGAGGGCCCTCTGACAGATTTTAATAATGGAGCACATTCACATTTATGGGCGACCGGAGTATTGATTCAGGGGAACAACACGTGGTGTCCACGATGAGCGTGGTGTTATTGGAGTACAAAGCTGGCGATTACGTGAACATTATTTTTTGTCTCAAAGTTGAATAACTGGCATTTAACGTGACCACGCACCACTAATTAATCAGACATATGATAAAATACGAACTTAGTTCGCCGTGCAAATAAACGTATGTATATATATATACATACATACATACATATATATACACTTATTTTTTACAAAGTGTATTTATATTGTCAAAAATTATGAGGCTAACTTAAGATTAATAATAGACACGAAATACAGGTTACTGCCATGTGGTTAATACTATATCCAGCTTACTATTCCCAATAGGCATAATAATGCCGTGCATGTACTACTTTCGTTTATGCTAGAAAATTTATACTTGTACAGGTTATAGTAAGCTTTTGTTAGACATGCTATTGTTGTCGTTAATGTATGATTAGTTAACACGTTATTTTGTTGGGGTTTTTGCAGCTTATTAATTATATTAAATAACAACACTTCATTATTTTAAGTCTAAAACATCATAGTTTGCGCTAGGCCTGTCAAATTACTCCATACGATACGTTAACACGACACAAATCCATTCCATATAAACGTGTTTTGGACATAATAATATCGGATTGGGTTGTTAATGGGTTAATACGATAAAACCCAGTTGATGTTGGAACGTGTTTAGGCTAACACTACGGAAAACCGTGTAACCCGTTCAACACGGTAATATTAAGGATAATATAGTAAATTTATTTAGGCTACATAAATAAGTAATAAAATATATCAAATACTAATTTATAACAAAATTTGGCTGCATTGAAATTATTTTGTGGTCATTACGTCATATTTTTCTTATGTGTGTACGAGTATGACATGTTGATGAGTAGGCCTTGAACCGGGGCGGGGCGGGTACGGGACAGCAAGTATCCAGCCACGCGGTGCATCAAAATTAACATGCCCCGCCTTGCACTACATTGCCCCTTTGCGGGGCGGGGTGGGGCGGGACCTGCCAAATTTTGAGCTGGCTTCATACCCGCCCCGCCCCGCCCCGCCCCGCCCCGCATTACATGACGCCCCTATAATCTTTATATTTTTATGATTTCATCCCCTATAACATTTACATATTTGCAAATAACTCCCTTATCAATATCTCATCATATCATTTATAATTAGGATAATTTTTTAACAATCATTGGCCATTCAATTGATTTAAACTAAAAGTAAAATGGTTGTATATTAACGGCATGATTTTATTAGCAATAAGGTTACCTACTCTATTAAAAATATGTTACAAGTTTATTGTTGCTTGTAAAATAGTTAATTGATAAATTTTAAAATAGTTCATTATTCAATTAAATAATTTTTCAATGGCATGTTGATTTAATTTCAATTTAACAATAGTAATAATGTGATTGGTATATCCTAATTAATAAATATTATTAATATTTATGAAACAATAGGTAATAATTTAATTATATTTTGTCATTATAACATGACTAAATTGATGTTAATATATTAAAAGATGTTAATTATTAATTAAATGTTATTTTTATTAAAGTATTTGCATTGGTTGTAAAATTATTAAGAATCCCTAAACCCAAAAAAGTGTAACAAATATAACATTAAAAATTACATCACCGTCCTAAAAACTTAAAACAAATGAAACACACCCCTAAACCTTGCGGGCCGGGGCGGGTACACGGGATGAATTCGGTGTTTAACCATATGAAACCGGCGGGTAACACGTTAAGTTAACAGGCGGGTTTGGGTTTAAATATTTAGACCCAATAAGTTAATGGGTAGGATTTGGAAATACATAATTTAACGCGACACGAATAGAAAACGATATGAAACCACTTTAACACAACCCATTGGCATGGTTAGCGCGGGATGTCATCATTAGTAACCTGCATATGAATTCTACGTCCCATGCACCACTCTATTTACAATTAACGATTGAGGAAAAGGAGTCCAGGCGACGACAGGGACGAATATGCTGGGATGGCCTTTAAAAATTGTATACCATATGAGATAAAGGCGATTGACACTCATTTTTTTAAAGGGGGTATATATTATAAGATCACCTAGACAAAGGGGTGGCTTCGTGTTAACATCATGAAGTTCAGGGTGCGTTCAAATATGAATTCGGTGTTTGCGTTTTCAATTGAATTTAGCAATACGTGGTTGATTTTGAATTATTTTGAATTTTGAACAGGATATGGGGTTGAGAATGACTGTAAAGTACATTGGAAAATGTGCAGCACAGAAAACAGGATTTTGATGCATAAACGAACGAAGCCTCAACTTCCATGAATTTAAGATATTTCGGCATTAACACGTGTAAATATGAAAGTAATATATTTTATTGTGTTTAATTAGAAAATATATTTTTAAGATGTTGTAATTAAATGAAAGCGTGAAACGTTAAAGCAGTAGGTTTGCATCTATGTTTGGATTAAACATATTCAATCGTAGGCCAAAGTTATTTATAAGGCAATAGTTTATCATGGGCCCATTGTAGAGCAGGCCATGTTCCACTTATTTGTTCTATTAGAAGCTAAATGCAGGTGTACAGAAGCAGGTTATGGAAAGTTTCGTCTTCGTAGAGCAAGTCCCGGACTCTAAGAATAGTAACGTTGCAGCAACGCTGCAAATCCCATATGCATACATTTGTATTATTACATTATATGGCGGTAATTAAATATTTGCTAGAATGAAATAAATAAAAATCGATGTAATGCAATGAATATTAATGTAATAATAATAAATACGAACAAGATTAAATTCTCATGTATGAAGAAAATTATCATACATTTTCTTATTGTGGTATGAAAGTAGATTTAACTTTTTAAGTAGGGTCGTACCACTGCCTAATTAAAACTTTTCGTAGGGAATAAATATAACATAGCAAACACATATAGTAGGTGGGCAAACAGTGAAAGTTTAATAAATTCATATTAAAAGAGAAAAAAAATAACATCACTATTAACAAGTAAGATTTATTTAATCTCAATTTTAATATGTAACTAAATAATCACTTCGCAATGAAAATGATGTAATAAGACATTAAACCCCCATAACTACGAAATTTGTGTATGTGTCAAATTACTTGTAGTCAGTCAATATACTAGCATGGTTCAGTTTCATACTGGTGAAACAGGAGATAATTTTATCGATAGTCAACTAAAATGACGTTCATTTCGTAGTTATAATCCCGATCTAAGTTAATAGTGATGTAATTCTGCATTAGAGACGCACTCCCTTAGAGCTATGATGATTGATATGTGGGGAGGAAGCATGTATATAGAAACGTTGCAAAGTAGAACAACAGGGTTATTAATGTAGTTAACGGCAGTGTGCATTCGTTGAAAGGATATTGTCGACTTCCCAAGAAATTACTTTCATGACCAAACAACGGTGACAAACGAAATGGGCCGTAAGGGGGTTTTTACGAACACAGTTTATTGTCAGTGGGGGCGGGGCCGAAAGGCGGGAAGAATGTAAAGATCTTAAAACCGTAATGGACTGTAAAGGCTGAAGTGGATCCAAAATCGACAGTGCACGAAATTGAGTGATGGTCAGGGACACCATGTGAATGAGGAGGCACATCGATGGAAGGAGAAGGAAAATAGGAGCGAACCCACAGGTATGTCATTCCGTCCCACTGGTTACCTATAAAGAGACGAATATGGGGATCCGGCCGTCGTAATGTATATGGCGGGTTAAAAACAGGCAGCCCAATGGGCAAAGTACAGTAGCCGTTGCATTAAAGGTGATAAATTTGTCGTATAATAGGAGGCAGATTGAAAAGGACGAGGGACATGGGATATAGGACATGGAAAGAGTTTGTTTTAAAGTTATATATGTAGTAACAATGCTTGAGTGAATTGCTTAAATTTAAATAAATGTTTAATATGCTAGGTACAATGGCGAAACTTAAACGAAAACGCACCACTAATGTACCAGAAATGGAAATGGAACAGCAAAATTACATGGAATCCTGTACAGCTACGGTAAGGGCCCAGCCAAAGAGGAAGGAGAAACGGGGTTCTAAATGGATGAATTTTCGGTACGTATAACGAATACTCCCATAGAAATAGTGGTCCATCTTCTCTTTGGTCCATCGATGTCGACGATAGTAGCTAATTTGGGAGGGGAGGGTGTTAATTAAACTAAATGGATGTATATAGAACAAGTGGATTTTCCCTGTATGCCAAGAGGGGATGAAATTGGGGTACCCGTGAATATGCAAACTGTACTGGATTCGGGTTTTGTAATATATAATGTCGCAAATGTATTTGGCTTACAAAATAAATGTCGTGCGTTTTCAGGAAGGAACAAATAGCGATAGCTCGTAAGCATGATTCTGCAATTAGGATCGACCGTGAGGTAATCAAATTATTTATTGCCCTGGAACGGCGTGCTTCCTAATTATAATAAGACACTAGGTCCTATGATAAGCATTAGTGCCAATACTTATTTTGAATTATCAATGGCAGGTGATGAAAAGCATAAGGGATAAGTGGACAAAGTTAGACACGAGTGAGAAGGCAAGTTATGCTTCGTATAATGAGAATGTTGATGTTCGGGAGGAAGGAGCAAACGGAGGAGGCAAGGCCAAAATACGAGATAGGGATAACAAATTCCAAACGCGCTGTAGCCCAATGAGGTTCCGTCGCTGCATCAAGAAGTTATCAATGTCACAGATGAACGCAGTAAAGGATATTGGGTTTGGCAGCCTGTTACATATCAGACCAGGCCCGCTGAGAACAACATTATGTAGGAAGTTGTTGAATGCCTTTGACCCGGAAACAAGCATTTTAGAAGTAGATGGTGAATGCTTGGTGTTAAATCCTGCAACATTTATGGAAACTATGGGAATTGGTGATGGTGGAGAGGAAGTGCCTCGTGGAGGAGATGACGAAGATGTTGCTATGCTGCGTTCAAAGTTTTGTAATGGGGTAAGGGGGGTTACCGTTGGTGAAGTGGAAAGGATGATGGAGACATCTGCAGATGAAGGGGAATTTATCGTGGCATTCACATTATATGCATTGGCAACGCTACTATGTCCATCGTCAGGCTTAGTGATAGAGCCGCAATTTTTGTTCGCCGTGAAAGACGTGGACAAAATAAGACATTACAACTGGGCCACGTTTTGCTTCAACAGGTTTGTTGACGGTGCAAAAGGTTTCAAGAGTAAGAGATGCAAACATGTGGCTGGGTGTGTACTCTTCATCGAGGTAAGTGTAGGCGATTAAGATTAATTATATATATCATGTGAACACATGAAGGAACTGTATGAAAATGTAAGAAAGAGGAAATGTAATGTGCAAACGTATGAGACCTCATTAATCATCTACACATAAATAGCTGAACATGAGAACTTGGTGCTATAGTCGTAATACATGGGGAATGAGTCGGAGGTGTTGGACATGATATATATTAAGGGCCTCGAAAAGAACCGAAGGGTTTGAGAGAGTGTTAGGGCTATAACAAAGGTGTTATTTGCATAATAGTTGAGGAGGAGTAAAGGGTTAGAAAGGTAAATATGTTTGAAGGGATAGGTATAGGCTGTGAAAAAACCGTAAAAGTAATAGTACGTATGAGAGGTGGACAATTGTGTAATCAGGCATACTAACATATGTGTCAGCATCACGTATAGTAAAGGTTTAGCGTTAGCAGCTGTTATGAATATACCGGCATGCATGAATTCGTGACGTTAGTTGTTAGGGGTTTATGGTAATGATTGTTTAACATAATGGGATAATAATGGTTACAAAACTATTCAATCTATGAAGCTGGCGGTAATACGATGTATGGGAAACAAGCTTCGAAGGCCTAGGCCAAGGTCGGAACCGGTAATATCGTGGAATGGGAAGGACATTTCGTCGGCGCTGAAAAAAATAAAGGTATGTTACATGTAGTGCCGAAGGAAGTGATCACACCCACTTCCTGAGGATTGATATTCCAAACATTTAATCAATGAGAACCCATGTTTTTTAAGTAATTTTTGGTATTTTAACTCGAGGTTAATGCCTATAATGACCTGCTTTATGTCCATGGACAGGGTACAGGAGAGACAGGCAAAGTAGAAGGAAATGAAGAAGTGGATAGCGAGGGTAAATCACAGCATGCAGTATTACAGCGTTTAAGAACATTGGAGAACACCGTGAAAGCTTTTATACTACGAGACAGGCGGTGGGAAGCAACCACATATGATTTAGTACTACGAGAGAAGAGGTGGGAAGACATTATAATGTCAACTCATAATATGGTGAAAGGATTACAAGATATGTTATCTCCGAAGGGTAATTACAAACAGGAGAACGACATTGCTGGGTATAAGTGTGAAACAAAAAGGCGAGAAGATAATGAGGGCAAAGTGGGAATGGCAAGTTCGGAGGTGGTTGGCGTCAAATTGGGGGATGAGAAGGTGAAAACTGAAAAAACAGAGCATCTGCAGGAGTATAGTAGAAAACACTTCGAAAGTAAACTAGCTACGGACGAGAAGGACAGAGCGTGCGAGAATCCATATGGACACAGGTCAGAAATAGGAAACATGGCAAGTGAGGAGGGACGAAGGACGGGGGAGGAGGGACCTTACGATGGCCAAATTAATTTGGAGGTCGGAGAAATGAGGGAAGATGACAATGTGAGGCCAATACGCGTAGAGGTTGAACAAGGTGCACCCAGGGCTGCTGTGGCAGCGGCATCAAATGAAGCGAGATCAGGCAGAAAAGGGGAACTTAATTTGAATGTCATGGAAACGGGAAGTTGGAATTTCCCCTACAATTGTATCGTCGATGATGTAGTTAGTACAGATGAGGTGCTAATGCTTGTTAGGGGCCCACACGAACATGAAGAAAACCCTGGGGGATTTGTTGAAGCCAGAGTTGGTAGTGGGGCAAGAAATGTCGCCGAGGGGAGAATGTGCGAAGGGAAATTTGTTGGAAAAGAAGGTGTGGATAAACTACCACACGACGTGGGCTTATTACAAACGAATATCGACCGAGAAAGGTCGCACGGAGGACAGGTAAGTTCCATTTATTTACTGACACTTGAGTAGATATTTGTTACAGTAGTACAAGACCATGTATAAATATGTATATGAAGTGAATAAGGTGAATAAATGGGCCCGAATGCAGAGAAAAACAAATAGCACAATGAGTTAATAGAATTTGACAATTAACGCTGTACAAATTTTATCACTTCAGTTGCAGTCACAAAATACACGGGACTCAGATACATGCATATATATCTCATCAACAGATCGGAGTTATGACCTGAAGATGGAGAAAAGACTACCATTGGGAAAGAGATTCGTGCATAGGGCTAGCCCACAGGTACGCGCATCTGGTAGTCGGGGAAAGCGGGGTTTTTGGGCAGGGCCATACATTGTGCCCAAACCAGTCACAGATAATCAACTAAAGATAATTGAATATATCATGAACACCGCGAATGAGCCATCGTGAGTACTTGTGACAATATTAAATAGGTTGTTGAAAGGTTAGGCAGCATGAAACAATAAACTGTCATCTGATGCAGGGAGATACTTGTCAGCTACGAGAAAACATATGTTACCCGGTCGAACTTGCGAACAATGTGGCCTGAGTCGTGGGTAGACAACATGGTATATACGACTAAAGCCATTCCGAAAAAATGTTATTACTATGTTACATATGTTTAGTACGTGTAGGTTAATGATGTTAAATTATTTGCAACAAGAGTGGATTTGTTAGTGGATGCAACAATGTAAGGTATGACTAGAGACATTGTTTTTATATATTCTGCAGGTCATAGATTTATACGGCGAGCTTATGTCAGTGGAGCATAACAAGCAGCGAAGAGATGGGAAGGTAACTTGGTACCTTCCACTTGGATTTTCTGTAAGTAATATCGCAATGCTGTATGTTGAATTATATCAGGTTGACGTAATCAGGGAAAAGTCATGAAAGCGATAATGCATATATAAGTTAATGATGGTGCAGGAAGCAGTCCGAGGAGCTGCAACAATGGATGAATCCGGGCTAGCTGTAGCCAAGCACTATCGCAAGAATTATATGAACGACTTGGACAAACTTGCGCAGGTAGAAGTTCGAATTACTCCATGAACGGAAAAATGTATGCAATTTCATATGACTAGATTGTAAACCCCATGCCATGCTGACAAAGTGGAAAATTGGATAATACGTCATTATTTACATATGTAGGTGAAAGATACCAAAGTTACACGTACTTTGCATGAGTGGTTCTGATTTAGGCATTATCTGTGACAGATATATGTACCAATGTATAATGGTAGCTCGCACTGGTTTGCAATGGTTGTACGGGTTGACGCAAGGACTGCAGAGATTTGGGACTCACTTCGATCGAGTAGAGGCACAAGGGCAAACGAGAACGCTGCACGGAAAATTGTAAGTGTATTGTTCTAATAAGTAGAAAAGTGAAAATATACTTATGCTGGGAAGATGTGTAGTTATGGTAATGTTGTGTGGATATTTGATCCAATTCGCAGCTAAGGGCTCTAGAAGTTGTGCTTGCGGATGCGATATATGAAGCTGGAGATAGGGAGATAAGTTTTGCAAAGTTTGATGTGTCAACCAGCAAAGATGTACCATTACAGCAGAATTCATACGACTGTGGTATTTATGTAATGAAATTCATGGAGTGCAAGGGTGAACTACAGCCGGCACGAACTGTGGTAGTAAAACATCGTAGTACATGGTGTACGAGCTGGTGAAATTAATGTGGGCGATGCAATTAATTATACAATGCATTTAACCTTACCCTGTTCCTTATGCAGGAGCATTCCGATGCTACCAGATTGAAGATGCTATTGAAAATGGTAATATCACCGTTGAATCGGACCCGATTGCACGTACAGGAGGAAGCTGAAGCAGATTTCAAACGAATGTGTGTATTCGATGGTAGCGAAAGCTTTCAAAACTGATTCATACCGTGGATGCAGATAATTACTCGAAGCAATGGAAGATTGGATATTTTGGTTATGTACAGTTTATAATGGACAGCAGACATTGTCAATAAATAGAAGGTAGGAAACAATGTCATAGCATATCTAGGTCCGAACGCATGCATAGTCTTTTTTGATAGGCGGTTGTATAGGGGATGTGGTGAACAGCATATGGTGGCAGAATGTTGTTATTCTTCCTAGTTGTCGAAGGAGGTACGCAGGAAGCAGTGGTACCAGAAAATTTACTTCAATATACTTTTTGCTGTTAAACGGCAGGGTAGTAATGAAATCCAGGAATTTCCACACTAGAGGAGCCTAAATTTGTTGAAGTACAGACACAAAGTCGTAACATGTGACGTGATAAATGGGAAGCAAGCCGAATTTGTGATAAATTATAAATGTAAAAGGGAGACGGTCGGACCTAGAAGGATGGTCGTTTGGTCCGATTGACCAAGGTGTGGGCTACGTATGGCTTACCAAGGGTTGAGTAGGAGCAAGTCTACACAAGTCAACCTCAGTAAATATGATCAGGTGGCCCAATTCATAAAATTTTAAGACTTTATTTAAATATATCCATGAACAAAATTACTTTAATGATGGAACAAGATGGATACACTTTGCAGTAGGGAATGGGTTAGCTAGCACACACTTGGCTCTTATGACGATGACCTTACATTAACAAATCCTTCGTCTTTGTGACAGTAGTTAATATAAATATATGAATGTCGATTGGGGATCAATTCAACCCTTGATAAATAAACCGTGAATGGCGGTAGCAGTCTTTTAAGATGTTTAGTAAGCTGGGCCAATATCGACATGAATGTTTATAGTATATAAACTATAATACGGACATTACTATAATATCGGGAAAAATTAGGTGCATAGAATTCTCAAAAATGAAGAGCGTGGCTTAATTTTTCTGAGAACCAATAAAAAGCTCTATAGTAATCACCGGAGACACGCTTCATTGACCTTCCCCTGTCGACATATGAAATAGTGAAGGATTGTGTAAAGAAGCCCATATTATAGTAGACAATGCTCTATTATAACAGGGAGAGAGAGGAAAATTTCTGGCAAATAGATCTCGTTGTCAATTTCACCATAACCGTTTCGCAGGAAAGCCAACCTCCCTTTCACCACCAATTAGGGAAAAATGTATGCAATAACTTACCAGTAGTAAATGTTATTTTTCATGTAATAAAGGTGAAATATGTGAGACTTGGACCACTAGGTTTATAAACCCAAGTACGTTAGTTGGCACGAAGATAATGTCATGAGTGGGACACGCGTAATAGTGATTACTATAGCCATGCACTATGTTGTTTAAGTATAAACTGGTTTCCCTTTTACATTTTTTTACAATCTGCTCGCCGTTAACTGACAGACGGTGTTTACACAATGAAGAAACATGTATTTGAGAAAAATTTTTCCGGCAAAACTTTTTATAGGCCTATATAACAACACTATAAATGAATTGTGAAAGTTAAAAATTTGTCAAAGTTAAATGTAAATGCCCTATAGTATATATGGAAGACGAAGATAAAGGCTCAATGTGCAATACAGCAATGTTAATTGCAAAGGACATAACTCGGATTAAGCAATAAAATTTAAAAAGGAGAAAAGAACAGATACGCCGGAGAAGTAAGCACTATAATATTAATAACGAACACAACGCATTATAATATGTTAACGATCATAAACAAAAACTTGTACAAGGCAAAGGAACCAAAGGAAATGGACGCATGAAAATGACGAATCAAGATGAAAAAAATAAGGCATTGATTCGAAGAATTAAACAAATATCATATTTTCGACGTGTTAGAAATTTGTTAAACTTTTGTGGCTTGCCGTCTACGAATGTATGAAGTAAGGGTACAACAGGGGGACGGTAGTGACACCCATTGGACTTAGCGATTTTCTTCCATATTGTAGATCGATGTTACGTTATTTCTTTTTGCACATACCTTGTAGATGGGCAATATTTTTCTTTGCCTAAACCCCTTGTAAATAATTAAATAGATGTGTCTGTCGACAATAACTATGTGCAAAGTTTAATACTTTGTAACGTCGGTGGAACAGTATGTTACATGTGTAAGGGTGACGACGCTTGGTCAGAATGAGAAGGTGAAATGTTAACTACTTTTGGTGGATGAAGAAACTATACAAGTGCTTGTACAGATACATCGATAATGTGGAAGTACGTCGACAATATGCAAGTAGCGTAGGCTACGGGATGTCTGAATCAATGGCAAATAATGCAGTATGTCTGATGAATGACAGAGATAACTTTACTATATCAGTACGCTATTGAATCATAGGGTTTAGATGCAATGTAGCCATACCCCCTTTATCAGGAGCTCCGACTGATTGAATCAGAAGTTATTAAAAGATTTGGTAAGGATTTGGATAACATTGCAACGCTTAATAATATATAAGATAAAATAAGTCTGATACCATGCACTAGCAATCATATTAACATTCCAATTTCATTACATGCTGAGTTAGTAACTGCATATTTTGGACAGGTCATGCATGGGACTCATGACCTTAATCGGCGAAGCTATTGCTACCGTCGCTGCTAACAACTTCACCCCGTTGAAGACGTTCGTCACGATCCTGTTGAAGATTCTCTCGATACACAGCACGTCGTTCTTTCAGAAGTTGCCGATGAAGTTGTTGCCGTCGATTTTCATGCTTTGGTTGGCGTAATTCACGGTCTGCAACTGTCCGTTTTTTAAAATGAAAGGTTATTTTGTACTCATCTCTTAGTTCGTAGAAACTGAACAAGTCCAAAAGATCTTCGTCTGATTCAATAAACATGGTGTCACCATTCCACGGGAATAGAACCCAGAGCTTCAATTCCCTATAGTCAACGACTTTAAGTGATGGTATCCTCGATGATATAGCCATGACAACCATATATAAACAAACCTTCTCCGCATTGACTCGCAGCAACCGGAAGTACCCATGGCCCCGGACATTAAGGACAATGTCAAACGAAGCCATCAAAAGCCCCTGTCCTGACAAATCAAATATACATAATTAAAAATAAACTAAAGCCAAAATCGATATTCCAAAAAAATGGAATGCATCGTCGGATGCAGCACAAAGCTCAAGCTTGGGATAGGGAAATTAGTACCGGAAAGATAACTGAGAAGCACACGGAATGCGACGACAAGTGGAATTGACTATATTTACACTTAAATGAAACGATAGCAGATTAAGATGACACTGTAAAACATATATACAGTTATGTATAGTAACACATAAATTACAAATTCCAACGTCTGTAATAGATGTATAAACGGAGACACTACAGACGGTATCATCTTATTTCCTAACACATGTTTAGTGATACAAGAAATACGACAATGGCTACTGTATGTTAAATACAGGGTCCAAGCTGTTTCAAAGGTAGAATCACACACGGGAGGAGAAACATGAGTCATATAAAGAACTCACCCTTATCTAACGCAGGAGAAGTGTTGTATGAAGTGCGCTTTCTGATTTTGGCGTCCTGATGGTTTGTATGGGCAGTAGGAGTCTATCACAATATTTTATAAGGACTGGTTACCAAGGGAAATGGAATGAACCAAGGCGTCCTGAGGAAAACGAGTAGACATTGACAATAAATTATCGGGCAATTGAAACGTCGTTAGGCAACATTCAGAGTACTTCATTGAGATTGGTGCATTTATTGATTATTGAAGAACAAGTTCAAGGCCTCAACATAGATACATATTGCTATCTGATGCATCCCCGGGTCAGACCAACCGCCCTGCTTTGTCGTCTCCACTTGCCCCAAGAATTGGATAATAAACTATACCGCATGGTATTCATAACATGACAAAATAAGATGTCATGCCTCAGTTAACTGCAGTAATTGGTTGCCCGTACGAGTGTATTCATTCATACCTCTAGAATATTGTGAAGAATACGTACCAAAAATTGGTTGCTCTGAATCTAATTCTGGGAGAGAAAATATGTTACACTCATATTAAATTACATACCCTATTGCTGCAAGGTTGATGCATTTTTCCAAACAATAGGGGAAGATAACTTCAAAGAGTATCATTTAACAAAACATAAATAAGTGGAACCACCGTTGACAAACACTCATTTTTAATATCTCTTACATCATTTGGCTAATCCTAATGTTATTGTTAAACAGCTGAACATATGAATAGATTAAATGAAACTCAGTGGGATTGAGCTCTAATTGCTGCCCATAATATTTAGAACAAACTAACATTTTAAGCAATTGATTTGTTGATACAAACCATTTTACCATATAGGCCTTATCATTACAAAAGCTAACATTTATTAGCTAATGGTTTATTCAAATATTTATGTATGTATATATGATTTAGATTAATTTATCCACTGCACCACTAAGCAGCACGATGCATACAAATTAAAATTTTCCCGTGTGCTCCAAATAATCTACACACATTGTACAAGTTTTGAGACTTTTGGATCCTGCTTATATAATGGTATAAAATTTCATTTTCTATAAGCTGGCCTCACAATACATGGTTCAATAAATTTCATTTGCAACTCAAAAGAAATTAAAAGGATATCTGTCTAACTCATGTATCGAACTCACACTTCAACAAGAGGGTAGTACGAGTATAAGCTAAATCATCTGTTAAGCTTAATATTACACCTCAGGTTTCAAGCACATATTTTGTCAAACAATTCAACATGCAGAGACTTATGATTCAGATTGTGTAGAGAAAACGTGATGATAGCAAGAAGTAAGTGCTTGAACAGATAGAGAAGGATATGAGTACAAAGACAATGGTGGCTTACGAGAAAGTCACTAGCTCGCAAACAAATTGCTAACAGCAGAACAACCAATATGAATGCATCAAAAACATAAAATTAACGACCGTAGACATACCTGGCATGTGCTTGAAAACCAACTTACAGATTTATGACAACTTTAATCTCCGACAATGGCACAGATATACAACACCCAACAATTTACTTATTTCATTATAAAAGGCCTGCGAATGATAACACTTTACTGTCAAATGTGACCTATTAAGCAAATTTATGTAGAAGTCTGCTTCCAACCAAATTACAACTCTATTCATATTCATAGGACATGGATCCCTTTAGTCGATCGTATAATTAGTATACTAAGCAAAATATTCTAAATACATATATGCAAACCATAACAAATCAATTGCCATGTATTCAAAACCACAACCCCTGATCATCATGAAGACATGTATATTTCTAATAATAACCATTCCCTCATGAATCAACAAGGTTAGCATAATATATTAACTGATACAGATTGATCACTTGTAATATTCTTATGTGTTGCTACATACGGGCTTTGAATAATAATTTCCAATGACAACTGAACATTTCCTCGGAATTTTTTACACTCAATAGGCAATTTAGACGCTACATTAATCAAGCTCACTCTTCAACTCACTCGTCAGCTCAATCAAACTAACGACCTATTATACAAAATGCCAACTGTACTAACAAAACATAGACGAATGAGTACAATACCACCAACTTACCACTACAACTGCATGTATTGAACTATTGCAAAACACTAATACACCATTGTAATGCCTTCGGATAAAATATAGGTTACTAGACCAATAAGCACGAGCTCACCTCCCATCTAAACGGCACACGTTAAATTTCCAAAAACACTCAATTGCACCATCTACTCACATTCTCACATCTAACACTGGAACATATATAGAAAAAAACTCAGATCTGCCTAAACAGTGGCCGATGGTTGCAAAAAGGGATAGGTTGAAAAAAGATTAACTTTTTAACTTTGTGTATACCTGGCTATATGGACCTTAAATCCACGATGAATTAATGGTTCAACCCTTTTCTCCGTCACTACGGATACCTCTGTTCCAACATTCGTCTTCTTAGAGAGGATGGCAATCTAGGTCCCTACCTTAGATGCTTCACTGTGATTATATGCAAATCGGCATCATCCCTTGCTGTGAAACGCCGCGTGATCGTCAACATCTACTGGTTTACGTGGTCCACAACACATGCTCAAAGTGTTCCCAGAGTTCGGTATCTACTAGTACGTTGTATTTTTAGAGAAGAAAATCGTTCAAAATGCTGTGACACTTTCAAACAAGCGATATGGGTGAATGCATTAAATGGTTCGAAGAAGGCCGGTGTCTAGGCCAATGTAAAGCTCCTTCGATTGGGGTTGCAGTTACAGTTATATGGGAAGCGAGTTATTTGGTTTACAACTCCTCTTCGTGTTTACGAAATTTATAACGAATGAATAGTTCAGGGTCATCTTCGTCATTTAATGAAAGACAAATAATAAAAATTGTCTGTAATACCCTTCACAAAAATATTCCGTTTACAACGATGTGCATGCTGTTTACAAGTTTTACATGCAAGAATACAGCTTTTACCCACTACTTTACGTCTTTGAAAAACATTTTTTTAGACATATAATATGAACAGTTTCTTGCTTTACACATTTTATTTAATGTTGACAATTTTTATATAATTCTTTACGACTCTCATTTGTCTTTTTCCACCTTTAGCAGTAAATTGTGCGAGGCTTTTTTCTGTGCACATTTATGACTTTTGACATGGTATTTCCAACTTTTACAACATGCTAACCCCCCTTAACCCCTTTGTTTACGTCTTCTTATACCCAACCATCATTAACAGTGTTCTCATTTTCGTCTTTTTTATTGGGTTTATGGATTTTACAATTTTTTCTCCAACTTTTATTTTATGTTTACATTTTCATAACAATGGTTCTCACGTTTACTAATTTTACATAATGGTTGGTTGGCCCATTTTTGCTTTTCTACGGCTGTTTACTACTTCTATACACTCTTTCCACTTTTTTACATTTTTTTCTAATTTTGATTTTGTCCACCCTCCACAGTAAACAGTCGTTCAATTACAACCTTTTTTCTTTTTTACATCCAAACACATATTATTTACGGCATTTTATTTATACATTACGATTTTTTCACCATATAGAAAGGTTCATTTTCCCACTTTTCAACAGTATTTTCGTTTAAAAATATATAACACCCAATAGTGTCATTTACCTATTCTACTAAGTTATTTACTATGTTTACATACAAATTATAAGTTTTTAGACATCCATTTATCAGTTTCCAAGTTTTTATTTTGTTCCCCTACGTGTGAACAGTGACTTCGAATTCGATTTTACCTACAGGTTTACTGATTTTACATAATGATCTACCATTTTTGTTTCCCGTTTGCAAGTTTTACGTGAAATTGAAATTTATTAAAATATTAATAATAATTTGGCGGGATCACTGTAGACATTGGGCGGGAGCAAAGCAGGTTACTCAAACCGGTTGCACCCTTCCCATTTTATTTGTCTTTTCCGTCATATTGCTGCCACGTGTCATCTCCTGGCTTATTTATTACACAGTACACATACAGTAACTGACGTACCGCTACTTCAGTAGTATTGTAGCCATCTCCATTAATTATACGCCACAACATTAGGGCTTTTGCTGCGGTACAACAGCTGTACCATAAAGCAGCCCATTTTTACAAATTATTTTAATCTCATTTACAAGTTGTTTCCAACTTTTTCACGTGTCTTTACATAAAAAGGGGACTGCTGGATGATACATCAGCTGCACCGAAGTTGAACTCCCAACATTAGCCTTCAGTATAGGCCGAAATGCCTTAACAAAGTGACTTCATAGGCACCGAAGCGATTTTACGTTCCGATATCGATGCCACTTAAGGTAATTTACTCTTTATATAGGTTCTCGACTTGATTTACATAAGGATCTTTGGTATCCTACAGAGCTGATGAAGAAGAAATAGTGTCATTTCCTCGCTTATTTTATACCATCTAAAACTCCTTTAGTCACTATCTACAGCATGAAGACTCGTGACTATTTGTAAACCGCTAATCAAGTTGGTGGATTCCCCTCAATTAATGAATGTACAGTTTTCTGGCAACTAAATCGGTGCCTTTAGCCTGTAGTTCAGTTCCTTTTTTACTTGCAACAGGAACCTTTTTTCCTAAGTATCTGGTACAACAACCAATGTAAGGTGCACATCCCATCACTACTTGTTGGGACAACATTTCTCTTTATTAAATGATTTAAGTTTTTATAATTTACTCTTTCACTCGTTCTAATATGTTTCTATATAAGCATCTGTATATAAAAATTATAAATTTAGTATCATTATTATATAAAAATTTTGTAGGACCGATATAACTGCTGTATTATAACCGAACTCTAAATCTAGTTATGATTAACTCTAACATTAAAGGTGATATGCATGTAACTCATAATTGTAGTGTAAACATTACATAACTATGCTATATTACATATATTCTTAACATATTATTACGATAATATTATCGGCCCAATATCATAATAAAAACTCACCATTAATTATAAAAATTTTGCATATATCTTCATCAAATCATGATTAACACATTATTAGATGGATAAGAAAAACCAATCCAAGTCAATCCTTCCTAATCTTCATATCTCAATCTAAAATGGGTAAAATGAAGACCTAAAATTGGAAGACCATTCTCACACGCAAAAAAACCTTCCCCGAAATGCAACAAATAGCAACTCATCTCTCCGTTTCATCCATATAACCAACCCCACAAACTCCCTCCCTCTCTACACAACAAAACAGTGCAACACAAAACTCTCTCTCTCTTTTACCAAGAAAAGGCATTTGGGTCATTCTGAAATGCGCTGATCTGAATTGGGGTTGGTGGGAGTCATGGAAGTTGAGAGGATCAAAGAGTTGTTCACTCTTTGGTGCAGAATCCAAAGCAGCCGTTTGGCACTTGTGGGTGGTAACCACACCGCTTCTAGGTTCTGCACTCGCTAGAAAAATTTCATCGTTTTAATGTTGTTTCAGCTTTCCATACTATTTGCTATCTGAACCTGCATGTTATTGTGGCTATTTTCATGTTCAATTTTGCTTATATTCAGGTCTTGTTCATTTGAGAGATTGGTTTACATTAGATTATGGGACAGATGCGTGGGTTCCGACCAAAGCCCCTGAACGAGACTAAAAACCTGCAAAACGAGTTGTGTCCTGACACCCTTTTGGTGATTAAGCTTCCTGATACATATGTTTTGCGTGTCATGTCACGCTCTATGTTCTGGGCAGTGGTGCTGCTCTCATTGCCCTTTTTTGGGTCCATTTTTGGTGGATCTTTGGCTTCGTTGTTGAATGCTGATGATATGAGTGTTGATTCTGGTTCTGGGTTGGTTCAGTTTGAGGGGTTGGATTCAGTTTTCGAAGATTTGAGCAATGAGGGTTTTATGAAGAAGGGAGATAAAGCTCTCATTGTCGGGTCGAATATGGTTGCTAATTCGCTGTTGTCGAATGGGAATCGAATTGATTTGGTGTTGGAGTCTGATTTGGACAGATTAGCCACAATTAGAGATGAGATGTTTGATATTGCATTTGTGTCCGGCTCTATTGACACTGAATTGGTTGATCATGTCATCAAAGTTGGTGGCATTGTAGTTGTACAGTCGAACAATGGCCTTTCTGATACTTACGAAAGGCTTTTAAATTATAGGATTGAATATCTTCGGAGGTATGATTTTACATTTGTTGCAATGAGGAAAATTGGTTTAGCTAATGAGTTGATGGATTCTCCAACCAGAAGGCGGCTTTGTCAGTTGACATTGTATGAGGGCAAGAAAGCAGCATTGAATGAATTGGACGATGTATTGCTTGAGCCACCAAGAAATGCAGAATCTAACAAGTTGAAGAAAATCAAGTTTCTTCCTGACTTGTTAGGGGATTCTGGTGGAAGTTATTCGCGTAGAATTTTCATTGATGTGGTGTTGGCAGAGGAGGAAGGAGGTATGATGGAATGGTTTCAAAAAAATTACCCAATGGGGAATGAGTTTGAGATGTATTATCTAGAAATGGTGCCTGGAGAGCGGGCCAAGCTACGGATTGATGTTTCGGATTGGCTAGAAAAGAATGTGAAGAAAGAGGAGTACGTGGTGATGAAAGTAGAAGCAGAAGTGGTAGAGGAGATGATAAAGAGAGGAACAATTTGTTTGGTGGATGAAATGTTTCTGGAGTGCAAGAACCAATGGCAAGAAGAAGAGGAAAAGAGAAATGAAAAGAGCAAGAGGGCTTATTGGGAATGCTTGGCTCTGTATGGAAGGCTCAGAGATGAGGGAGTTGCTGTGCATCAATGGTGCGGATGAGGAAGAGAGGCAAGAAGCCTTCTGATTGGCTTGGCATATTTCATTCGCTTGGTTCTCCCATTTATTTACTTGGTTTTTAATGTTACTTTTACCATGAAAATAAAGTCTTTGTTAGTGTTTGAAGTTCTTAATGTTCCCTTATTGTGAAGGGAGATTGTCCCTGACGAATAAAAGACTTTGTTGATATTATTATGTATTTATTATAATTTAATGTTATTGTATCAATTATTTCATCCATTAACTTGTGAACAAATTGACATGGACAATAAAAACTGACTCTCAGAAACTGTCTATTGCATGACTAATTTTTTCATCATCAGTACTCTGCATGGGACCTTTGATCAAATTGTGACTATTAATCTCAGATTCAATAAGAGATCTGGACTCTAATAATTATGAACGTTTTTTATGTTTGAACAGATTTCATAACCAAGAAAGGTGGGTAGGTCATACAATTATCAAGCAAATGAGTACAAACAATCTTTTCTGGCTTTCGTGAAATAATGTCACATTCCAGGTAGTTTGTCTCAAATTAGCTTTTAATTCAACAACACTTTGATTGCAACTCAACTCAAACTTTTTTATTATTTTTTTAAAAGATAAAAAAAGAAAAGTCACAAAGCTAATTCTAAGTTGCAGGTCAAGGAATGGTGTCAGATCATTTAGAAGGGAGGAATAACCAAAAATCACAAAGCTAAGATTTCCATACATCTATTTCTGTGAGAGATGGACCGACCCAGCTTATCAGAAAGCAGATAAAAATGAAACAAAAATAATGACTCACTTCCAAAGCTGTACCGTCTAAGAGTATAAACAAACACACAAAAACAAATGCTGAAAGGCCTATATGATGATGATTTTTGTGCATGCCAGCCACAGCTTAATTGTTTGTATCTATCTGAATCCCTATAATACCCCTGTGTTATCTCTTTTAATGATAAAATCACACTGTTATCCGACTCCCTCCTTCTAACGTTCTAACATCCGACACTGATCAGGTCTAAGATTGATGAACTGAAGCCCAAACTTGAGAAGGAGGGGGGGTAAATCAAACTTGTAGGCTCACTTTGATGACTAGATTATCATGTATCTCAACTCTTGCTTGTGAGCAGAGTATAATATATGAAAGTTGTTGTATGTTCATTGTAGACAAGGTTTTGCCAAGGCACTTTCAAAGAGCTCAAAGGAGGTCTGTGGTGATTCGAACGAAGAAGCTTGACATAAGATTGCAGGAGATAAATTTTAGATCTAGCATTTGCTTTAAGTATTTCCTAATATTGTTTGGATATATTTTGTTGTTAAATCTTTCAGGGTGAAAGTTTTGTAAAGAATGAGACTGCCAAGAGGTTCATGAGAAATTCTGGAAGGAGGTTGCTACCCTTCTTCAGGTCCTACAAGGTACATGTATAGATTCGTTTATCATCAGCCAATTTGTTTAGCTAGTAATTTTATTTTTCTCATTGTCCTGATGCATCTGTGAAATTAATAATATGATCTGCAAGCTTTGAGGACAATTCTGAATTGTCTGATAGATCAGGGCTTCCTAATCATCGACAGAGCACGACATCACATGGTATCTAGGCTGTTAGTAATCATATTAATCATATTACCACCCAACGTATAGCGCTTGAGTTGTTGGCTAGAATTTTTCCTGAAGATCAACTATTCAGTGTAAAAACAACGGCCAATTACCTGCAACCGTTCATTCCCAAGTTATTTGCTCAGCATTGATTCCCAAAGCATACCATTTCTCCATGCTGATTTCTTCTATGTGATACTGATAGTCATGTTACATTTGGTTTAGGCCAGTCCTGACATGTACTGCTTTACGACAGATGCCATTTCCAAATTTTAGGAAGACAAGGAGAGGCTGTTGATGTTACTGGGTAAGCAACAAGATTCTCTTACCATCTTCATTGTGAAATATAGTAAAACTAACGGTATGAGGGTTTGAAATCAGGGAAGAAAGAGAAGAGTTTGATAGCTGAACAAGAGAGATATTGCGCTGACCAGATTGCTAAATTGGAGGAGTCCTTGAAAAAGAAGAAGCAGGTAAACTGATTTGAGTATCAAGTTACCGGATTGCTTGTTCGTTTGCTCTTACAGCCGTGGCTGTAAACTAGATTATGTTGTTTGGAAAACAGGATGACAAAACTCTCAGCATTTTGAGGAAATCTCTTGGTTTGTTTCTTGACAGTGCCTCCGATGAAGACTTCCCGCGTGATGATTGAAGATTCCTAGTTGAAGACATTTTCATCATAAAGAGAGTATAAGTATAGCTTATGGTCTACTGCCTTTGAGAAACACTATAGACAGTTTCATAACAATTTATTTTTTAGGTTTAGAGACTCTTGCTTTCTAATTTCTGTACAGATGAACATATGCTGTGGTCTTTGCTAAACATAACTTTCTTGCTATAATGGTTAATCATTAATTTGAACGAGCAGTGATGAAAATTGTCAAATTACTACCAAGATGTGCCTTTTCCTCAACTTCAACAAACCATTTTCAGGGGCATTTGCTTTTATCTTATTTTACTCTTGCACATGTTTTGAATTCTCCGCAATCACGTGTGGAAGCAGACAAATATGATCCACGTATGTGATATGTCCGTCATCTTTTTGACAAACAATCAGTGACAAAGACACAACGCAACTGAAGTAAAGCCTGAAATCAGGGTCCAAGTTTGACAAACAATCATTTAGTAAGATTTCTATCACATTCTTCCAAATATTTTAAGCAAATTGTATGCAAAATTATAACTTTGAAAATTGTAGAAGTGAAGGATCAACATGCCTAATCTCAGTCAAATCATGATATTGCCATTGTCCGTTCACTTTATCAGTGTTCTTTTAACTAATTTACGACATAGAACAAAAGCCTATCTCAAATATGGTGTGTTAGGGTACTCACGATTCCACTGGTGGCTGCCATTGCCTCACCCTTAAACGCCACCCGATCTGACTTCCTACTTAGGGCATTGATGAACGATCTGTTTGGTCCCTTGAATCTTATATATTCTGATATGTGTGGCAGTATAACAAAATAACAGTTCTAGAACAAATAGATGTCCACAACCACAATCACAAAAAGACAAACTTAGGAAGATAGTTCACATACCCCAATTTCAGTAACACAGCGGCAAGACAAACACCTAACTGATGAAGCTCCATATGGATACATCAGCAACAATGCACAGCTTGCACACTTGAATTGCCCAACCTGGTGAGCTGAAAAAATAGATTCAAGAAGTTCAAGTGTCTTACCATGTTGCAACGCAAAAGCCAACCTTCAGTACATTGACAATACGTTCACAATCCACAAATAAAATCTTAAGAGATAATCTTCATTGAGATGCAAGCATGTCTATCGCCTATCATAATATTCATAACACATTGTCTCAGCTAGTGCACTTAATGGTGACCGATGGTGTTAGCACTGAATTATTATGTGGGGGTTCAAAGAGTAAAGTAGTGTTTCTCAAAGTGAGATATACAACTAATAGTTTCCTTGTCAATATAAAACTCATGTGTACATCCAAATTCGATGACTTCAGTGCCTCTTCTCTTGTAAATACATCTATGGGCCTTGTGGAACAGTGGTACCTGAGCTCTGCAACAAATATTTCAATTCTAAGGGTTCCATTTTCTCAATTAGATGAATTAGCAATAACGTCTATAGGCTAGGCCAATAATAGATACTGAGTTAGCACTACCCAAGTTATACCCAAAATCCATATATTTCAGATCAGAAATTTTTTCTTGTAGATAATCTGTTGTGAGTGTACCTTATACACCAAATATTAGCAAAGACAAAATACTAGATTGGTAAAATGATGAGAGGAGAGAAACACAATTATGAATCTACCAAAAATAAGGAAACTTCTGCCCATGTTTTAATCAATTGTTAAACAACAATATGATAATTAACAGATGGACGGACGATCACAATGGAAACTAATTATCGGTTTAATCACATTAGAAAGAGAAGGGAAAAGACCTTCTAGGACACAGTTGACTGTGTGACTTACATGAACATTTCACATGTCCAGTCCCTCGTGGATATGAAAGCAGCCAACGGCATGAACCAAAAACCATTTCAGCCATTTCTGCAATGAATTAACAAAAACATAACGTTGGAAGACCTTTAACTAACCAACTGATGCTTTTAGATAAGCTAGCATTTTTCACTACATTTCGGCTAACATATCGCTCTTAAACTGACAAATGGGTGCTCAGGAGCACTAATAGCCGCTATAAAGCATACGGATTGATGCAATGGACAAGACGTTGCTGCTTTCACATAATCCCCAGATATCTCTAGCCAAATATTACATAGCTTATCCTGCTTTCTCTATTTCTATTGAATATTCATCACATTCCAAATTCCATAAATACACACAATAAATTTTTTTACAAACTTATTAGAAACTCCCGAAACAAACATAACAATTCTGTGGCTTAGGTGCCAAAGGGCTTCTGACTGTTGATTTACAAACGATATTCTTCTTCGGGAGTTCTAGGTTTTTAATAAAGAATAAAATTTTGGATAAAAAGACACAAATTTATAACATATTGTGACACATTTAAACGTAGTCGTAACTACATTTATATTAGGGTGGGTGACTGGAAGGTGGTGGAGCTGGCGTTGGAGGAATGGCTTGCCACCCTGGCGGTGGCCCACCTTCTTCTTCTTCTTCTTCTTCTTCTTCTTTTTAAATTGCTTCATTGGCGACCAATGCTCCAGGTGGCAAATCCTACCCTAAATATATCGAAATATACACTTACAATTCATCCTTATTTCTTTTGCTTTTTTTCCTCTTTCGGTAACTTTTATAACTTAAATGATAAAAAATTGATCATAGAATTTGATTATAATTATAGCAGTACGCCTTAATTTAAGCAGCTTATTTCTTTTTATGCAAATCACAATATCAAAATAAATTAAAAAATTGAGTAATGATATAAATATCAAAATTTATCTCAAAATTATATATTTCAAATGATATGACATAAAATTAAAACTATTTTATTATACCATATTATTCATTATATCATCTCACCCTCTATTTGATAATTTTATATTAACTAAACAAACTTTGGAATACAATTTGAGAAGAGTATCATTATTCTAAAAAAATTAAAAAAGATACTATTCTTACAAACAACTTATACAAATTCACCTGTATAAATTAATATGACATCTTTATATAATCAACACATTATCCATCTTAATTAATGTCATTATTATTCGCATATATTTATCTAATTACTATTTTTATTTATCAAATTACATACATTCCATGCCTGTTTATATGACTGATTTTGTAAAAGTAGTATTAAATAAAAAAAAAATTAATTCAAACAAGCACAAATGGGTGAAACTTCTAAAAAGTTTTGAGTACATTTAAAAATTGCACCTGTGTTTTAGCTTAATTTCAGGTGTTTAGTAAGCTATGTACTTTTCATCAAAGGCTCACCTTTTCCAACAGTACTAATATTTTAGGTGAATGTTCAACGTACTATAGAAGAGAAGCCACTGTTAAACATATTATTTAAATACTTGATGCATTGGGTGAAAGATTTTCGAGTTAAAATATGTTTTGTGTCGAATAAATTGTTCAGCATGCCCAATGAGGTGTTTTGATAATGAATTTTTGTTAAAAACATACTTATGCCCCTTTAATTGCCTCACTTACCTAAGGCTTGTGATATCAAACAGAAGATCCTACGGTACCGTTTACTCACACTAAGCAATTAAGCACTCTTATCAGCTGGACTCGTAGCTATGTCACTCTCACAGTCTCACTCTTCTCACTCAGGTGCACTTCAGAATCTCATTTACGCTAAGCACTTAATCACCCCCAAATGCACTACACCCTCACACTCACACCAAGCACTCGAGCATTCTAGCAGCCAGACTCACAGCTAAGTCAGTTGTACTACACTCTCACGTCACACCCTCTTGCGAGACACTAGCTCACCAATCCTAGCTGGCGTAGCCGACTGGCCACACATCAAAAGAAAGGTGAAAAAGAGAGAGGTGGTAAAAATTTGATTAAAAAAATTAATAAATAAAAACATATGTTGTTAAATTTACTGCACCAACTCGGCCAACAGATGTAGATAAGACTTTCTTTTAAAAGGTTGAAAGGAAAATTCTAAAATAGGTATAGGGTAAGCCTAAGTTCCAGATTGACGTTGCACAATTTACTCTATTATAATTAGGTAGTATTCTCATGTGTCTTAAAAGTATATATTAATATTTTGATTGCCATTATGAGAATCATTTTAAGTTTTAGCACTATAATCAATAAATTCCTTTCTTATATAAATTTTTAATCAAAAAGTATCATTTTTAAAAGACATATATATATTCATAGGACGCGCGTCCAAAACTAGTTGTAATTATTTGTGACCCACCTTTGGCTTTAGTTATCACTAGAATATAATACAAAGGGCGGGAGAGGACCTAGAAGCAGATATGATTTTCGGCAGGAAAAGGATGGAGCACTCCGGAGTTAAAAAATTATTTAGTTCATGAAAGTCATCGTATTACGATATTAGCGTTAATCTCGGGCAATCACATTTCATGTTTTGTATGAGCAAGAGTTCTAGTATTCAATATGCACTTAAATTTCTTCTAATTCCATCTCTTCTCTCAGCTTAAAATTAAACCTTGAAGTCTGAGAAGATGTATGGTAGCAGGGAGGTTGATACAAATGTTGAGAGACCTTTAAGCTTGAACTCTGATGGCCAGGTATTTTGCCAGTTAACCAATTTGTTCTGGATTTTAAGAATATCTCTATATTTCTTTTGTTCATTCGTTGTCTGGCCAGGTATATATGTCAATTTGAAAGGAGATTGAGCAACCTGGTTTGACAGCGAACCAGGTGCGTGGGATAAGCTGCCAATCCAAGCAAGGGCAAAAATCTTTTGCCAAGTGTGCAGTTGTTGCTGCAAAATGCAGCAGAAGGTTTCGAAAAGCTTGCTTCACCGACCTTACTATCGTTCCATGCTTGCCATTATTGCTGTTTGTGTTTGTGTTTGTGTTTGTTTAGGTTGGAAATGTGCTTAGTTACTTCAGTAACAGATTTGCTAAATAATTGGTCAATAGACCAGGTCTTTAGGAAATAGCTTCATAATCTTTTTTTTGGCTTGATATTAGGAATATTTGGTTAGATGTGGCTTGATATTAGGAAGATATTTTGATTTTCTGTTATGTTTTCAGCTCTATATAAAGAGCATTGCAGTGAATAACAATATGCAATTTGTAGATACAATCTCTCTTCCTTTTTACTTTCAAAAATTTTTTCTTTTGTCGTTATAAATTTTCTACCCTGTTTTTGTGATATACCAACATATTGATATCAGAGTAGTCTTCTTGAGGGACTTGTGAGTTGAGGAAAGCCAAACACAAAACAAAAACAAGTAACCCAAAAACTATAAACACAATCACCTTCAAGAATGGAAACTGAAGCCAATTTCTCCTGTATTGCACCACCAATTTTTTATGGTGATAACTATCAAGCCTGGGCTGTGAAAATGAAAGTCTATCTTGAAGCATTAGATCTTTGGGAAGCTATAGGAAGACTATGATGTGCACCCATTGCCGGCGAATCCTACGGTGGCTCAACTTAAGACTCACAAAGAGAGGAAAACCAAGAAGTCCAAAGCTAAAGCTTGTCTACTCTCTGCTGTTTCAAGTACTATTTTTACAATAATAATGAACTTGGAGTCAGCAAAGAGTATATGGGATTATCTCAAAAGGGAATACCAAGGCAATGAAAGAACAAAAAATATGCAAGCACTCAACTTGATCAGGGAGTTTGAAATGCTAAAAATGAAGGAGACAGAAATCATCAAAGGCTACTCTGACTGGGTATAGTAAATAAGGTGAGGTTGCTTGGTAAAGACTTCTCTGATGAACGAATTGTGCAAAAAATTCTCGTTTCTGTGCCTGAAAAATACGAGTCCAAATTTTCTTCACTAGAAGAATCTAAGGATTTGTCAAGCATATCCTTGGCAGAATTGGTGAACGCATTACAGGCACAAGAGCAAAGGAGAATGATGAGAAAAGAAGAATCAATGGAGGGTGCTCTTCAAGCAAAGGCAGAAAGTTCAAGAGGAGGCAAAGACAGAAAGAACAGCAATAAAAAGAAAAAGGCTGGCAACAACAACAACAACATGAACAAGGATGATATCTATCCAGTCTACCCACATTGCAAAAAGACGAATCATCCACAAAGAAAGTATTGGTGGAGGCTTGATGTCAAGTGCAGAAAATGTGGTAAGATTGGACATATGGAGCGGATTTGCAAGTCCCAACAATAGGAAGAGGCAAAAGCTTCCACCGAGCAGCATGGAGAGGAGCAACTTTTTGTTGCAACATGCTTTGCGACAAGCAATTTAGCTCTAGCGATTCCTGGTTGATTGATAGTGGCTGTACAAACCACATGACTAATGACCAAGAGCTCTTCAAAGAGCTCGATAAAACAATCATTTCCAAAGTAAAAATTGGAAATGGTGAATTTCTTTCAGTCAAAGGGAAAGGAACTGTGGCTATAGAAAGCTTAATAGGTTTGAAGTATATTACTGATGTTCTATATATGCCTCATATTGACCAAAACCTGTTTAGTGTCAGGCAGTTGATTGAAAAAGGCTTCAAAGTTGTATTTGAAGACAAATGGTGCTTGATCAAAGACGCGAAAGGTAAAGATGTATTCAAGGTGAAAATGAAAGCGAAAAGCTTTGCTTTAAATCTATTGGAAGAGGAGCAAATAACATTTTCAAGCACTGTAAACAATGTCGAATTATGGCACAGAAAGCTCTGGCATTTCCACCATGATGGATTACTATATGTGCAGAAACATAATTTGGTGAAAGGTGTTCCTTTGTTGGAAGACAAGCTAGCTGATTGTGTGGATTGTCAATATGGCAAGCAAGCTAGAAAACCCTTTCCTCAAACAACATGGAAATCAACACACAAGCTGCAACTCGTACACACATATGTTGGAAGACCTCAGAAAACGTCATCCTTAAATGGTAGTAAGTACTATACTATATTTATTGATGATTATACTAGATTTTGCTGGATTTATTTCCTCAAATTTAAATATGAGATTGCTAATATATTTTGGAAATATAAAGCATCAGTAGAGAATCAAAGTGGTCGCATGATGCAGAAGATAAGGTCTAATAATGGGAAAGAATACACAAATGACATTTTTGATAAGTTTTGCAAAGAAGTTAGCATTGAACACCAACTCACAGCTCCTTACACCCCACAATAGAATGGTGTAAGTGAGAGAAAAAATCGAAGTATTATGGAAATGACAAAGTGTATACTGCATGAGAAGGAATTGCCAAAAAAGCTATGGGCAAAGGCTGCAAACACTACAGTTTTCTTGCTAAATAGGCTGCCAACAAGGGTCTTGCAGAAAAAAACTCCATTTGAAGCTTGGTTTGGTTATAAACCAAATTTGCAAAATCTAAAAACTATTAGTTGTATTTGTTTTTCTTATGTGCCATAGGTAAAAAGAGACAAACTTGATAAGAAGGCAGAACCAGGAGTTTTTATTGGATATAGTGATTCCTCAAAGGCTTATAGAATTTTCCAACCACAAAATAAAAAAATTCTTGTAAGCAGAGATGTCAAGTTTACGGAGGTTAAACAATGGAATAAAGAAGCAATTGGTAGAGCCACCACAATATTCCGATAATGACATAGATGATTTCCCAGTCAGACGTACAAGATCCTTATCTGATTTTTATGAAACAAGCAATGTTGCTATTTTTGAGCCTGCAGAATTTAAAGAAGCAGAGAAAGATGACAAATGGATTGAAGCAATGAAAGAAGAGCTGAGAATGATTGAAAAAAATGACACTTGGGAGTTGGTGGATAGGCCTTAACATAGAATGATCGTTGGAGTCAAATGGGTTTACAGGACTAAACTTAATGCAGATGGTTCCGTAAATAAATACAAAGCCAGATTCGTGGTGAAGGGGTATAGTCAAGTGTTTGGAGTAGATTTCTCAGAGACTTTTGCTCTAGTGGCACGCTTGGATACGATCAGGATGTTGTTTGCTTTGGTAGCACAAAAGCGCTGGAAGACTTATCAGTTGGATGTAAAATCAGCATTTTTAAACGGTTATCTTCAAGAGAAGATTTATGTAGAGTAGCCTGAAGGATTCCAAGTCAAGGGACAGGAGGAGAAAGTCTACTTGTTAAAGAAGGCCTTATATGGTCTTAAACAGGCTCCTAGGGCCTGGTACAACAGGATTGATGAACACCTTCAAAGTCTTGGATTTGTTAAAAGTCCAAGTGAAGCTAGATTATATGTAAAAGGAACAGATACTAACTCAATTATAGTTTCTGTTTATGTTGATGATATACTTGTTACAGGAAGTAATGAGAAGTTGGTAAAGGAGTTTAAAGCTGAAATGTCCAAAGTATTTGAGATGACAGACCTTGGCTTGATGTCCTATTTTTTGGGTATGGAGGTGAAGCAAGATCATGATGGATTCTTTATAAGCCAAAAGAAGTACGCAAGGGAAAGACTCAAAAAATTTCACATGGAAGATTGCAAAAGTACCAACACACCAATGAATCAGAAGGAGAAATTTAGCAAAGATGATGGAGCAGAAAAAGTTGAGGAAAGCAAATATAGAAGCCTAATTGGTTGCTTGATGTATCTTACAGCCACCAAACCAGACATAATGTTTGCAGTAAGCTTGCTCTCAAGATTCATGCATTGCGCTAGTGAAGTGCATTTTCAAGCTGCCAAAAGGATTGTAAGATATATCAAGGGCACAATAACTTATTGCATTAAATATTCTTACTGTCAGAATTTTAAGCTTCATGGTTTTTCTGATAGTGATTGGGCAAGCTTTGTTGATGACATGAGAAGTACAGCAGATTTTTGTTTCAGTTTTGGATCAAGAATTTTCTCATGGTCTTCAAAGAAGCAAGATGTGATAGCTCAAAGTACAGCAGAGGTAGAATATATAGCAGCCAATGCTACTGTAAATCAAGAAATTTGGATCAAAAAAATCCTTGCAGATTTACATATGGAGAAAAATGAGCCAAAGCAGATTCATGTAGATAACCAAGCTGCAATTGCAATGTCAAATGATCCAGTTTTTCATGGCAAGACTAAGCATTTCAAGATCAAGTTGTATCACTTAAGAGAAGTACAAAAGTGTGGCGAAATTAAACTGCTTTATTGCAATACTGAGTATCAAGTTGCAGATGTCTTAACCAAGGCTCTGGGGGAAGGTACGGTCCACCTGTTGTACCGTACAACAGGTGGACGTTTACTTCTTTTGCTTTGTAGCAAAAGTTGTAATTACAACTTTTGCTACAAAGTTACAAAAAATAACACCTGCTGTATGGTACAGCAGGTGTATTGTAGGCAGTCCCCAAGGCTCTAGCAAAAGCTAGATTTGAAATGTTAAGAAACAAACTAAGGCAAGGAGGAGTGTTGGAAATGTGCCTTAGTTGCTTCAGTATCAGATTTGCTAAATAATTGGTCAATAGACCAAGTCCTTAGAAAATAGCTTCAAAATCAATTTTTTGGCTTTATATTAGGAATATTTGGTTAGATGTGGCTTGATATTAGGAATATATTTTGATTTTCTGTTATGTTTTCAGCTCTATATAAAGAGCATTGCAGTGAATAATAATATGCAATTTGTAGATACAATCTTTCTTTCTTTTTACTTCCAAATATTTTTTCTATCTGCGCTGTTGTTGTGATATACCAACATCTCATTCCTAAGAGGCAGCCTAGATTTGGTTTAGTTGGTCCAATGAAGTGGGAGAATCTGGGTTATAGTCAACCCTGACCTACTATTGCACTCACCACAGCAAGGATCTCCATTTGTTAAGGTCGTCAAGAGATTGAGTGTATATGGATGGACTGGAAAGTTAATTTCAGTTGACAACATAGCACAGCAAGGATGCATTTGGAAACTAGGATTTGCTTATGAATTTTATGTTTATGCTTCCAAAATGATTTAATATTTATGTAAGACTATGTAGTTGGTAATGGTGCAATTCAAATTGCCGACTGCGTACAATAAGAAAATGTTCTTCAAATTCATAACCGAACACATCCAAGTACTTCATCTAAATTGTAACCTTTGATGGGCTTGAAACTCGCGTGACACCTTGATTTTAGATTCCCTCCCCCATGAACTAATGCAAAACTCAGCAAGTTATCAATAAGTATACGTAAATGATAATTATATATTGAATATACATTGAATATGCATGCATGCAAAAGTATATAGATTACAAGCGAGAAAAATGAAACAAATTGAAGGTAGTTTTGGATACAACCAGCCACTAATATATACATTCCGAACAAACTTCTTTGATCAATATATAAATTACAACTAAGAAAAATGAAATTGATTGAAGGAATGTCTGAATACAACCACAACATCTGCAGAAGCTTTTGGACAACTTGAAATCAATGTGTTCACTTTAACTAAATCAACTAAATTATGAGGTAATTTATTGTCTCTCCCAAATCTCTCCTTGGATTGCCAATAAATATACATCTTCTCTAACACCGTTGCATTCTTGAGCAGAAATTCAATCACTGAAGAAAAAAATTTATAACAAAATCCTACACATCTTCCTTCAAATCCAGTGATCTCCACAATTTTAAGACAATCGCACTCAAAGCATGTCTTTATGGAATCCCAATCCTTTCTATCAATCTACAAATGGATAGCAAACAAATAAGTTGGACTGGAATATCAAAGTTTTGTATGAAATGGACTCTAGTCCTATAATGTAAAGGGATAGGGATTTTTTTCAAGAATAACTTGGAGGTCAAGAAAACAATCTTCCAATTTTTATATATATATATTTTAATTTTATTTGGAATTTTCGATTAATAAACCATGCATGTTGACAGCAGTTGGCAAAATTAAATGTGAGTTTGTTACTTGTAATCTTAACCATTGAATCTAATGGGATGAATTCTTAGAGGTATAGGTCCAGATTTTAAGATACAATTAAAGTCAATAGATCCCAACCCATCTCCAAAAAATGATTTAATTAGAGAAACTTGCCTTATTGAAGCAGGACGACATGTTTATAGTTAATTTCTCCAGATCAGGTGAAATTTGCAACAGCTTTACAATCCCGTGAAAGTCCCATCTTTGAAATGATGTATCCACCATTAAACTTTTACACTTCAATGGAGAAGGCAAAGGTTGCATCTCAGGTTTTGATAGAATCTGAAGAGAAGCAAATGTAGTAAACATGTCAGTAGCTTTCACCGTGATCAGCAAAGTTGATGAACCCCAAAATGTTTCGACTATTATAAAGTTCTCATGGCATGACAGAGCAAAAGCCTATCCTTGTCTAATATAAGAAATAGTTTTGAACATTTTACAATGTTAAATAAAAATGTATGAAAAAAAGGAAAAGGAAAAAAAAAAAAAACCTGCCTCAAGAGAAGCTTTGCTAATGGTAAGCTTCTGAACATGACGAAGCTTTTCAAGAAGTTCTATCAACATTGTGTAACCACAGAGATATACCTAAATTAACTTCTAGTAGAGATGGCAGATTAGTCAACTTGAGAATTCCTCCTCCCACATTCCCAATATTCCCTGACAAACTCAACGAACGAATATTCGGACCCAAAATCTCCATTGTGGACAGAGTTTTATTCCAATTATGGATCATTAATTCCTTCAAATTCAATGAACTAACAATAATGTTGTTACTAGTACTAAAATCATGCAATTTCAAGTATTCAAGTTTGGGACAGCCTAATGACACTTTTGCAATGGTATCATTACTCAATGTTGTGTAGCCGATGGATAATGCGTGTAATGAAGTCCAAGAAAAGTCCCAACTTGGCTCAAATTTGCACATTTCTGTTTTCAGAAATTTTAACGATGAATTTGAGTATATAGAAGGAGACAACTGGTATTCATTAGCGCTGCAATCTAGACTGAGCTCCTCCACATTCCGTTCCGTGGCGAAGCGGACCCAATTGTCCACCTGGCACCTGAAATTTCTTTTATATTCAAAGCTCACGACTAGTTTTTTTACTTTGCCTCCCGTGTAGTTTCTGAGGGTTTCACTGACAAACCTGAAGAAAACAAAGCTCCCTACATCACCAGCGCAAAATTGGAGGACGGGAACCGCGGCCCAAACGTAAAGCCACCTTTTTGATAAAAGGCTTGTCTTTATGGCCTGTTCGGTTGGTGGAAACGACAAGATCTGCTGGAAAATTGGGTCGGGTAACTGGCTAATGTAATCAATGGAGGTCTCTTCGTTGATTCCGATCTGCTTCTTTGAAATTTGGTCAAGATCATTGGCCATGAGCTCCAATTCCGAGCGGCAGCGGCGGCAGATTAGTGGTGTGTTATGAAGTGGCTGGATTTGGGTTTCTTGGTTGAGTTGTCTTGTTCTGAGGATAGTTTATTCCGGGTAGTGTAGCTAGGATTTGGATTTGTTTGCTATTTGGGTGTAGCTGGGATTTGGATTTGGGTGTTGTTGGGATTTTCTAAGGGCTGCAATATCGGTGCCGCTGGAATTGAGTTTGGCTGTATCGGTGCCGCTGGAATTGAGTTTGATGGCTGCAATGGCGCGGCTGCTATGGTGGGCTAAATGAGGCAGGCGATAGATGGAGGAGGGTTTAGTCACTTACAATTTTGAAAATTCTATTTTAAAATAAAACAATATTTAATTTGATTTAGTTTTATAATAAATGCATCGATTACAAATCTACCCTTTATTCCGTCAATTCAACGTTAGAGACGACTTTGCAGTTAAAAGTTATCTTTGTTTTTTTTAACCAATAGAAATTTGAAATACTTTTTTCTTATCCCTCTTATTATATAATATAATATATTAAAAAATTAATCTTAATTAATTTTAACGACTAATTCCTAATTAAGATCCATCGTGATTTTTTAAAACCTAATCTCCTTTTACATTCATATAAAAATCCCAACGTAATTCCCTTTTTACCATTCAATTTCAACAATATTGCCGATTTTTTTATTTTGAAATCAAAATAGAAATCTTGGGTGGCCACCGTGTGGTGGTTAACTGGTGGTTGTCGGGTACTGCTGAAGCAATGGAGAAGTACCTAGGGAACCCCTAGTTTTGGCCGACTAACCTCGTTACCCCCAAGTTTATACTTAGTACCATTCAGAATCCTATTTTCAGACAACGATTGACAACAATAACTCTGTAAGAGCATTGTCGACCTTTCACAACTTAAATTATAAAATAAAAAGTTATTTAAATTTATAAAGGTATAGAAACATTTTTTTATCTCTCCTTATCGCTTTCTTACTCTGATCTTCGACCATGTCAAGTTTATATGTATTATTATTATTATTATTTACTTCTTCTCCCGCCCTCATCTTCTTCTTCTCTCTACCAAATTTTTTCCCGTCTCTCTCCACGCTTAGTCGTCTTCTGCAGCAACTACCACCAAAACGATTAGCCCAGATTTTTGGCGATGGAATTTGATAGGTTGTGAACTTACCTCAACATTGATTGATAGCGGCAGATTTGGGATTTTGATGAGCCCTAACCCGCACCTTACGTCTCAAGTTTCTCTCCTTTCCTCCCTATCTCTCTCTTCTATTTGATTACCAATACAAATTATGAGCCCAGACTGACAGTGGCACGATTTATAGTGTTGATGGTGGCGACTAGAGGTAGCTGGTGAAATGGTTTGGGGCGATTTTGGCTTGAATGGGTTCCCGATGGAGATGGTGAAATGGTGATTTTTTTTTTTTTTGGTTCAATGGATTGTTTCAGGCGTGTTCGGTTGCCGCTTGAATGGTTTGTTGCTGTGGTGGTAGCTAGTGGCGGGTGTGGATGGTGCGACGGTTTTAGCTAATAAGGATTCTTGGCTGGTGGCGGACCTGGCTTGAATAGGGAGAGCAGTGGCGCTGCGGCTTTGGCTTTGGCGTGAATACCTGGTGGGGTGGTGCAGTGGTGTTTTTGTTTTTTGGTTTTTTTTTTAAATTTAATTTTGACTTGAATGGTTCCCGGTTTTGTCTTAAATTGGTATAGATGTTTTGTTCGTGATTGTTTGTGTATTGAATTAGCAAGGAGCGTGAGAATATGTTTGTTCGTATTTTTTTTTTTTTTAAATTTTAAAAGGATGTACAGTTGATTTTTAATTTTTTTAAATTTTGAATGCCGGTAAGCTATACTTTGTATGAAAAACAAGGAGGTATAATTTTTATATACGGTGGGAGCTTGAAAATGAAGAAGTTGATAAGTTTCAAGAATGTTATAATAGTCATATAGAAGAAATGGATAGGAATGTTAGTGAAATAGTTATAAGTGAGATGCACAGAGATAAGAAGCAATTGGTCATGGACAGTGAGATTGTTATGTAAAGATCTGAAAAACTAGAGAGTGCTCTAATGTCTTACAAGTTGGTTGTGTACATTTTTATGATTTTGTTAATTGCATGCCTTGTAAAGATGATGTAATGGAAAAAAAAGAACCAGAAATAAAAAGTACACTCACTGGCAAACAGTGATACAATCAGAAGCATTTTAATTAAGATTGCATTACTTCTAAATAAGTACAATTGTTATCAACAAAATAACATTAAATGCATAAAGCAATGCTAAAAGATTTTATGTTGAATATTATGCCTAATGTGATCCATGATCTGTGGCCATATCCAACATAATAGATAAAATAAAGAGGCATTAAATGATTCATATATCTTCTATGAATGCCTATCTAAAGGACTGCAAAAGTTTCCTTTGTACAAAATAAGCAACCCTTAATCCTATATAATAACAATTATGGGTTACTATAAGATAAAACCAAAACCTGCCAAAAAACAAAACCACTGCTTGCTTATAATTGTCATGCACCCTCACTGCTTTCCTAGGGGTGACGTTATGCTTACATGTTTGACTATACATAGTTAAGAAAAAGAATATGAAAGCAAAAGTGATAGACAAAATTTTTAATTTTTTTACCTCTCTTTGCCTTTGAGATGGTTGAACCTATTGATTGTTGGGATAGTGTTGGTGCTGAACAACCAACATGTGATGTTGATGGTTATTGAGACAATGCTGGAGAAGCCTGCCTTGCAATTAGAGGTTGCTGGGGAAATCATTGACAATGCTGGAGGTTGCAGCTTGGAAATCATGGAGGTTGTAGCTAGAGGTTGCTAAGATAATGATAGAGAAGCCTGCCTAGCAACTAGAGGATTCTAGAGTACCCAAATGCCCTATAGTCCACAGATTTAATCTACTCTATGCAGTGTGAAAGTCACTAACATTACTAGCTTTGCATGCTATCTAAAACATCATTTGTAGACTTGGTCCACAGTGTTCCTTCTTGAAATTATTGTATAAATACTTTTGATAGTATCTATGAGATCCATATGACCACTTTAAATTCAAAGCATTAAGGATTCCCTTTTGCCTATCACTCATAAAAGTCATGGGCATCCCAAGTATATCAACCCCTCCTAAATGCTCACCTAGATGTTCAAGGAACTAATTCCAAATTGAAATGCATTCCATCTCATAAATTTCTATTGCTAAAAGGTACATACCATTGTTAGCATAGATACCTATAGTAGCTAGAAGAACCCCTCGCATTGGTCCTTTGAGATGACATCTATCTATACTAATAAATGGTCTATAACCCCAATTAAAACTATTCTTAGAACTAGAAAGCTTATAAAAAAGCCCTGGAATTTTGGATTAGCAGAAATTAACTCATGATCTGCCTTTACAGAGACAATTGAACCAGGATTGTTAGCTGCATTACATTGGCATACTTATGCAATAGGTTAAGGGCTTTTCGGTGGTTTTCCCCTATAACCTGAAAAGCTTTCATCTTTGCCTTATATAATTATTGTTTTGAAGGTTCTAGCCCAAACCTTCTCTTAATATCCTTCTCTAACCACTTAATTTCTATATTGGGATTGTCTCTAATGATGTCCTCATACAGCTCTTTCTTACTCCTATGATCAAGATAAAAGCTCTTAATTTTGAAAGTGACCAAGTCCTGGGTTAAGGAGGCATGAATCCTCCATGGACAGCCAAGAGCTACAGACTTACATGTAACTCTCTCGCTATCATATTTTTTTCCTCTTTTCAAGACAATCCCACTCCTAACTGAATATCTTAGGGCTTCTCTAAAATGATGAATATTCTCAAAAGTTCACGTAAACCTAAAGACAACATTTCCATCTGCAATAGGCTTAAATAAATGTTGCCTTTGAACTCTAGCCATTCTTGCACTTCCAACCTCTTCATCTGAACTACTTATAATTTTTTGGAAATGCTCTCCATCACTCTGGCAGTGAGAGTTGTCACCTTTTCACCACCTCTACTATCCACCAAAATACCATTCTCCATCTCACTACTATTATAGTTGACAAATTTTGCATCAGATTTAGGCTTGTAGTCTGTATCTGAGTGTTCATTTAAATCATACTCACTATGGCCCATGGAATGACCAACAGACTCTACCTCATCCTGTTCTTTATGCAACTTAGGTTGAATTCCTACATTTTAACCATCCTGAAACAACTCAAGTTGAGGTCTACTAGGGTCATTTTTACCTACATTACTCTCCCCAACATCATTTCCCCTATAGATTTTTTTTTTCAGGGATCTTACATGCTAAAGACTCAGTATCTAATGTTGTAACCTTAAATGACACTGTTACTTCAAAAAGCATATTTTTCTGGTACTCTCTCAAGATTTCTAGAAACTTTGCATTAGTGTCAATGTATATCCTATCCTTATCCCAAGGTAAGCGAACACCAAATTTAACATTTCTATCATCATGTGCCCCTAGATTGCAAACCCCATTAGCTACATCAAACAATCTTATCCTACTAACTTTATCATAGTCAATAAATCCAATAGGATATTGAGACCCTAAACATCTTAATTTTAAATAAAAGGGATCCATTTAACATCTACCATTTGCATTCATAGATATACAAGTGTATGAAAAGAAAGTTAAAAAAAAAAAAAGAATCCGCTAGATTAATTTCATAACTAAACATTTAACAATAATTAACATCTATCATAAATTATCTTCTGTAACAAGCCTCAAAACAATATTCCCGATTGAAAAAAAGGAATAAATAGCACCAAAACTAGCAAGTTTATACAAAAAAGAACCGAAACCCACTAACTAAGCTTGTAAATCACACTGATTCTAAATACCATTGATTTAAAAAAAAATAACCGTAACATAACACAAAGAGCAAAAATGAGAAGGAAAGACAGTGACTTACTTTATGAAGATTCTTCCGAAAAGTTCACTTGCGAATGTTTGCTTTGTTTACTATGACTTAGTAAGCAAATCTGAAAGTGTAACAAAGAGAAGAAATTTTTGTCGATCCAACTGCGCTGATAACAAAAATAGAGATTTTTTGAGTGAAAGTAGAGTATAAAAAAAATGCATGCATGCAAGTTGTACAATATAACAGTTCATACAAACATGTTACGGTATATATTATCATTTTATTCCATTAATTTAAAAAACCCTAAAATTAATAGCCATTACAAAGGTGATCCATGATGAACGAACTTTAAAAATGGCACTTAGAAACTCATTTGATGCATGTCATTATAAGCTTTTAAACAAACATATTATCACATCAATTACCAACTTTTATCATCAAACACAAAAAACCCCAAATTTTGCTGCATTTTAGGGTTCTGAAAAAAATTTTTGACACAAACACTTGACTAACAGTTACAAATAACAATATCACACTAAACTTTGATTAAAATCTACAAAATGAGCCAAAAAAAAACCCAAAGCAACATAGTTCAAAAGTAGCGTATGTATGCAGTGTATTACTAATATAAACAAAGAAAATATATTGTTAATGCTATGTTGATACCTAATCGTATGATCAAGTGCTGAACGAATTAGCTCTAATAAAAAACAGTTATGGATCAACCTCTGGTTGAGTAGAAGACAACTGAAGGGTCGTGCCAACAAGAACACCGAGACAAAAAGAAAAGAAGTAGGGACAAATAGAGTCAAGGGAAGTCTAGAGAAAGTGGGTTTTTTTTTTTAATTTGACCAACGCTTGTTAAATGACCCTTCTAGCCCTGTCCATTCCACTTATTGACATATATTTAACGTCTAAACTAACAAAAGGGGTCGTTATGATGAATTTTCGTAAAGTCAAGGGTAGGCGGTGATGCTAAATGGTAAACAGTAAATATTCACGAAATTAAGCTAAAACTAAGGGGGCTTTGTGTGATTAGCTATCTGAGCATTGAAATAGGGATGTGAGGTATACGTTTAAAATAGGGGTAAAGTAGTAATTGCATAGAGGAATCTATTCCAGTCAACATATTCTCTTTAGGTCGTCTGAAAGTGGAGGTCTATATGTTACTAAATGCAAACTTGGTGGCAAAGTGTTTCTTCAGCCAAAACTAGAAGTCTCTAATAATTCCCCTTTAATTTTTTAATAAAACAAGTCAAAATTTGCTAATTCGTACTACATGCGTTGCTATTTAAGTTCATTTATTTACCCAAGTAAACGACACCGAAAAGAAAGCTTCCAGACCTGAGGGGGGAAGTGCTTTATTTACTTCAACTTTTACATATAGGATGTCTCTTCTCTCTAATTCTAAGCTTAGTTTTACATTAATTGATCTCTCTGGCTATGGCCTTTTTGAAAATTATTACAATTTGGATTAGACTAACTTGGATTTGGTACTCTCTTAACTCTAATTAATCTTTCCAAGCTAAAGTGGGTGCAACCCTATTTGTGTAAAGACAAGTCTATATGGTGACATGGTCCTTTATTTTTAAAATTTCTCTTGTTCAAGGTTGGTAGATTACATGTGTGACTTCTGTAGCATATGGCATATGCATATGCGTGCTATAGTAGTCATGATTTCATGACTCATGAGAGAGAGTGAATGTATATATTGTTTTTTCAAAAGGAAAGAGCTAGCTTGCTCCCAAGAACTAAAAGCTCAAAAAGGCTATTTATAGTTTCTGAGTGTCCCTAATCAGTAACTGTAGAATAATATGACCATGGGTGAGGCTTTGGCCTTTGCCTGAAGATCTTAAAAAAACCTTTCTTTTGACTTGGTCTTTCCCATATCTCTCTCTCTCTCTCTCTCTCAGTGTCTATCATGTTTTCATGACTAAATCACAACGTTTTGGACCTAAAACCCTTTTGTAATTTCTTCTGCTCTTTTCTTGCTCAACAAAAGAGAGGACCAAATATGTGTGTGATGGGCCTCTCTCTCCCTACCTAACCAAGGTTTATTTTATTTTAAGAAAATGGTGATAGCATTCATACGATACACTGTTGCACCAGCAAAATATATAATGCTACTTTTATGTCCTCTGCCCTCTCTGCTCTCTTTTTGCTCTTTGCCCATGTAATCAATGGTTCTTGTAACTTAAAAAAAAAAACCTCACCAAGATTTTTGTCAACCTAACTTTCAATAAATGATTCACATGGCTATTATTACACCCACCCTTGATACTTACGCACTCTTGGCATAGCTTGCCTTCCGCTATGGCAAAGCTTGGATAGGGCAGCAGTGCTGTATGCCAATGAAAAGTGCACAGGTGAGTGCTTAAGCAAGGTGCGGAGATGTTGCATGGCATAAATAAGGGTATTGATGTGCGAGGTTAAACACAAGAAAATGTGAGCTAACATAAGGGGATGTGTAGCGTAACACAACAATATGCACGGACGGATAGCAAGCATAGTATGGTGCACACATGGAGATGGGTGTGACACAGTGGGACAACATGCACTCACGTGCAGCGAGCGTGATGTGTGAAGCAGACATAGGAGTTGGGCGCGACACAATGATGCAACGCGCATGTAAGGGCAATGTAGTGCATAATACTAGCACAAGCATGCATGCGCGCTGGGACACTTGCAAGACAACAGGCACGCACACAGGTCGCGCACAATATTGTAGTGACATGGCGTATGACATCAAGTGACATGGTGCATACCAGCAGTTCATGGTGCAACTTGGTGGTGTTAGTGGACATAAGTCATGCCAAATATCCAAGGGGATATTGACTCATAAAATCAAGAAAGTAGTGGGTAAGTAGGCTAGAACGTATTTCCTAGAGTGTAGGAAGTGGTAGCACAAATTGTAGGCTACACTTCCTCGCTAACTTGGTGGTTGGATGGGCACAACCATGTCCCTAAAATATAGGAGCGAAAATAGAAGAACATAGGTAGTGGCTTAAGAAAGTTATTTCCCATAATCAAGGCCAACATCTCTACTTATAGGTAATGTGGGATGCGTGTGCCAGTGCACGAGCACGTTACAACGCCTAGTAGTTGGGTTTGTCAACTACATAGGTCATGTGGCACTTAGCCCAGGGAAATAAGACCTAACAAAAAGGTACACTAGAAACACAAATAAGAGAAGCAAGAATAGAGTGCTTACTTTAGAGAGGCAAACACTTATTGAAAGGAGTAACTAGTGTGAGTATGGTGTTTCTAGTACACAAGCTTAGGGCAGAGTATAAATATTTTCTTTTGAGGCAATAAAATAAGAGTTCGAAGTCGATGCTTCCATAAAACATCATTGTGCAATAAAAAAAAATTGTGGGTGCGTTGTGCATACTTTTGGGTGGTAACCTCCAAAGCGGTTTAACGAGTAGCTGGCTGAGCATGGCTTAGCACTATCACAAGGCAATCTGCTTAGCAAGAAAAAACTCTATGACAAGTGGTATCAGAGCGTGGTTAAGGTAACTCTCGCGACTAGAGTCTGTTTACTCATATTTTGATTATTTTTCAAGCATAATGTCAGGCAAGACACTCAAAGATAGAGTGGCACGATTTGGTTGGCACTCCTTAGACTCAAAATGCTGGGAGCCTAGCAGAGCGAACTGAGAGGCTTATTCTGAGGTTTCAACCTTGCGCACAACCTTAGAGGAGTTCATGTGCGAGGCACATGAGAGATTTGATGCTGTTTCAAAGGATATCACTGCTTTGATGGATACATTCAAGCAAAGTCTTGCTAACGTGGATGATGAGATTAGAGTACTCAAGCAAGTAGTGGGTAATACACCAGGGGCGAGTGAGGTAGTCTCTTTAAAGATTAAGGTTTTAGAGCCAAAAACCTTTGGCAGAGTGCAGAACACTAAGAAGCTAAAAAATTTCTTGTGGGATATTGAGCAATATTTCAAGGTTGCTAGAGTGCCCCAAGTTGAGAAGGTAACTATCGCTAACATGTATTTGGTGGGTGATGCAAAGCTTTGGTAGCACACTTATATCCAAGAGGACAGTGATGCAACACGACCAGCTATTGTGACATGGAAACACTGAAACGGGAATTGAAGGGTCAATTCTTGCCTTGCAACGCAGGATTGATAGCAAGAGAGAGCTCGAAGAAGCTCAAGCACACAGGAGCTATACGAGAGTACATAAACGAACTCAGTTATTTGACGTTGGAGATTAAGAACATGTCAGACGAAGATAAGTTTTTCAATTTTATGTCAGGATTGCAACCATGGGGAAAAGCGGAGTTACGTAGACAAGGGAAAGAAAAAGTATGGAGCTTCCAAACATGATGGAAAGAAGTGGGAAGCCGAGTCCACTAATACCAAGCAAGGGGATTCGCAGAAAAAGAAAAGTTGGAGTATGGGGTGCTTTATTTGTGATGGACCTCGTAGGGCAAAGGATTGCCCGAAGCAAAGTCGGTATAATGCCTTAGTAGTAGATAATGAGCACAAGGAAAATGAGAATGAGTTAATTCCTACTCGGATGAATACTTTGCAATTGTTAAATAACATATATGACATGTGCGATACGACAGGGCTTATGTTCATTTGGGTGTTTATCAACAGGCAAGTTATACACACTATGCTCGACATGAGTGCCACTCATAATTTCCTAGCATCAAGGGAAATTGAACGGTTAGAAATCTAACCTGAGAGCTCACCATGTGTGATTAAGGCGGTGAACTCTGGAGTGATGTCAGCATGTGGTATGACATCCACGACTATACGGATTAGCTCGTAGGAAGGGCTTGTGCCTCTCGATGATTTCGAGCTTATACTGGGTATGGAATTCTTTCTCCAGTATAATGTTTCTTTAATTCTTTACTTACGTACTATAAACATACCAGATCTAGAGAATTCGGTTACTCTGAAATGCCAACTGTTAGCGAAGGGTAGACATGGAGTGCCATTAATCTAGTCTACTAAGCAGTTTAGCATAGGCTTGAGGAGGGGAGAAACTTCGTATGTGGTAGCGCTTGTTGAGATCAAGCCAAACCAGGTCGTGGAAGTACCTAATGCATACGCTGCCTTGTTGGAGAAATTCATGGACATGATGCCTCTAACTCTGCCAAATGCCTTACTATTGAGACGTGCAGTTGATCACCACATTGAGTTAGAGCCTGGTGCGAAGCCCTCTTCTTAAGTTCCTCATCGAATGGCGCCTTCCAAGTTGTCAAAACTGTGGAAGCAATTAGATGAGCTGCTAGATGCAGCGTATATTCAACCTTCAAAAGCTCCCTATGACATGCCAGTGTTGCTCCAGAAGAAGCAGAATGGTACCTTACGGATATGCGTGGACTATTGTGCGTTGAATAAGGTGATGGTGGAGAATAAGTATCCTATCCCCAATGTTGCTGACTTATTCTATCGTTTGGGCCAAGTCTCCTACTTCGTCGAGCTAGATTTGCATTCAGGGTATTGGCAAGTTCGGATTGCAGGGTGATGAGTCGAAAATGGTGTGTGTCACTAGATATGGTTCTTTTGAATTTCTTGTAATGCCATTTAGGCTTATTAACAGCCTGGCTACCTTTTGCAATTTAATGAACGATATTCTTTATAATTACCCTGATCGTTTTATGGTTGTACGTTTAGATGATATTGTGGTGTATTGTGAGACCTTTGATGATCACCTCAATCATCTTAGGATGGTGCTTTCGAGGTTGTAAGTGCACCAACTTTATGTCAAGAAAGAAAAATACGAATTTAATAGACGGGAAGTGATGTTCCTAGGGAATTAGGTGAGCCAAGGTAGAATTCGAATGGATGAGAGGAAGGTCAAGGCAATACTTGGCTGGCCTACACCAACAAAGGTGATCGAGTTGAGATCTTTCTTAGGTTTGGCTAACTATTTTCGAAAATTCATTGAAGGTTAATTAAAAAAGGTGAGCACTTTCACGGATTTGTTGAAGAACGATCAGAAATGGGAATAGACAGAAGCACAACAATATGCTTTTTAGAAAATAAGAAGATAGTGGCATCAAAACTGGTGTTAAAACTGGCCAACTTTGGGAAGCCATTTAAGGTACACACAGATGCTTGCAATAGAGCCATTGGAGGTGTGCTGGTCCAAGATGGTCATCCAATAGCTTTTTAAGAGTAGAAAGTTGAAAATGAGGAACAACGTTACTCTACAGACGAAAAGGAGATAACAACAGTAGTGCATTTTCTCAATACATGGCAGCATTACTTGTTAGGTACAAAATTCACTATGGTTATAGATAATATGGCTAACACTTACTTTAAGATGCAACGAAAGTTAACTCCAAAGCTAGCAAGGTGGCAGGAGTTTCTTGCTGAATTTGACCTTGTGTGGGTACACAAACTTAGGTGGCAAAACTAGGTAGTGGATGCTATCAGTCGCAAGGATGTTAAGGCTTATATTGCAGCCTTAACAACGGCAAAATCAGACTTTCTTAACAAAGTGAAGCAACAAATGGATGAGGATTCTGCTTATTACAAACTCTGTGAAGAGATCAAGCAAGGGCTTGTGCGAAGATATTGGCTCGAGGATGAGCTCATTTATGCAAAAGACAACCGATTATACGTTCCCAAGGGTGGGAATCTATGAAGATAACTATTGAGGGAGACGCATGACCTTCATTGGGCTAGACATCTGGGGTTTGATAGGATGGTGGCGTTGTTGGGACATTCGTACTACTGGCCCAAGATGATGGAAGACATAGAGGCCTATGTCAAAACTTCCTTGTATGCTAACAAGACAATATGAAGAAGGCAAAGCCAGTGGGGTTTCTACAACCTTTGTCGAATCCCAAAAGACCATGGCAGCCACTTTCTATGGATTTTATTTCACGCTTAACAAAGGTTGATGGATTGAGATCGATTCTAGTGTTGGTAGATCGATTTTTGAAGTATGTAATATTCATGCCTACACCACATTCATGCATAACAGATGCGAAAACTAAGTTATTTTTCAAGTATGTGGTGAAATACTTCAGTTTACCGAAAGATATAATTAATGACCGTGATGCAATGTTCACTAGCAGATTCTGGACAGCGCTCTTCAACACCATGGAGATGGAGTTAAAGTTTTCAACTGCAAATCATTCTTAGACTGATGGGTAGACTGAGAGGATAAATGCACTATTGGAAGAGTATTTACGATATTATGTGACAGCAAGTCAAAAAAATTGGGTGGATTTACTTGATGCAGCATAATTTTGCAACAACATCTATCGTTCCTCAACAACGGGAATGAGTCTAAAGGAACTGGTGATAAGGCAACAACCATTGACTCCTTGTGAGTGACTATCTATGATGCTGATGACGCACAACAAGCAATAAATGATCGAGCAGGCCATGGATAGCATGGTTAAGGCATCTCGACGCATGAAGAAGTATATGGATATTGTTAGGTGGCCATTGGAGTTCAATGTAAGAGACAAAGCTGACGCCTCAGATATGGAAGAAAATTAGTAGTAAAGCAGAACATAGAGGCCTAGTTCCAAAATTTGATGCCCTTTCGAGGTGATGAAAAGGGTAAGTCATGTAGCTTATAGGCTTAAGCTACCAGAGAGGTTAAAGGTTCATCCAACCTTTCACGTAAGCTTCCTAAAGCCCTTTCATGAAGATTTGGCCGATATTAGACGCCAACAGGCTAAATGTGCTCCTCCGATGATTCAAAAACAGTTTGACATGGAAGTGGAGAATATCCTTCACCATAGAATTATGGGACAAAGCAAAAGAATCGGAGAACTATCTGGTTTAATGAAAAGGTGGTAGCGAAGCGGATACTACTTGGGAAAAGGAAATTATACTATGGCAATTTGAAAAGTAAGTGAAGGAGTATCTTGACACATTTTCGACGAGGACGTCGAGCTCTTCTGGTAGGGGTGGTTTGTTACACTCTTGATACTTGCACACGCTTGGCATAGCTTGCCTTGCGCTATGCCAAAGCTTGGATGGGACAGAAGTGGTGCATGCCAATGAGAAGCGCACGGGTGAGCACTTATGTAAGGTGCAGAGACGTTACGTGGCGTAAATAAGGGCATTGATATGCGAGGTTAAATGCAAGACAATGAGAATGCTAACATAAGGGGATGTGTAGTGTAACACAGTAATACACACGCACGGATAGCAAGTGTAGTGTGGCACGTGTATGAAGATGAGCATAGCATAGTAGGAAAACGTGCATGCACGAGTAGCAAGAGTGATGTGTGTAGTGTACATAGGAGTTAGGCGAGACACAGCGATGCAACGCGCACATTAGGATAATTTAGTGCACAACACCATCACAATCACACATGCAAGCTAGGACGCTTGCAGGGCAGTAGGCACGTGGCCAAGTAGCACGTGACAGTGTAGCGACATGGCGCATGGTATCGGGCGATATGGCGCGTAGCAGCAGTTTATGGTGCAACTTGGTGGTGTTAGTAGGCATAAGTCATGGCAAATATCCAGGGCGATATTAGCTCCTAAAATCAAGAAAATAGTGGACAAATGGGTTGAAATGTATTTCTTAAAGTGTAAGAAGTGGCAACACAAATTGTGGGCTGTATTTCCCCACTAACTTGGTGGTTGAAGGGGCACAACCACATCTCTAAAATATAGGAGCGAAAATAGGAAAAGATGGGTAGTGGCTTGAGGAAGTTATTTCCCATGATCAAGACCATGATCTCTACTCATGGGTAGTGGGGGATGTGTATGGCAGCGTAGGAGCCCGCCACAATGCCTAATAGTTGGGGTTGTCAACTACTTGGATCATGTAGCGCTTAGCCTATGGAAATAGGACCTAACAACTTGGGATGTTGGTTGGTTTTTCCCTATAAATAATACTAAAAAGGTGGGTCAAAAATACACACAAGAGAAGCAAAAATACAGTGCTTACTTTAGAGAGGCAAACACTTAGTGAAAGGAGTAACTAGTGTGAGTGTGGGTGTTTCTAGCACACAAGTTAGGGCAGAATGTAAATATTTTCTTTTGAGGCAATAACAGAAGAGTTGGAAGTCGATGCTTCCATAGGACATCATTATGCAATCAAAAAATTTGTGGGTGCGTTGTGGATACTTTCGGATGGTAACCTCCAAAGCGGTTTAAAGAGTAGCTGACTGAGCGTGGCTTAGCGCTATCACAAGACAATCTGCTTAGCAAGAAAAAGCCCTATGACAGCTATCATGTTGCTTGACCTCTTTGCTCCAACCTGTTGTAACATTCTGATGTAAGCATGACATATTTACTCAATTTTTGATAATTAAACTTTAAGTAGTTCTTTATCTTTGAATACTTCTACATCAACTTTGTCATTTTCTGGCTTCATTTTTACAGATTGCAATAACTCATCAGATATCCCAATCAGGGTTTAAACAAAGAGGCAACTGACCAGTCACATCATTTTTACTAAGTGAAGTGACTTGCAATTTACTTCATTCTAGCTTTAGCCTTTAGGTACCTTATGTCTTGCTTTCACTATGTAGAGATTACCAATGTGGGTTCCTTGAATCCAGTAAACCGTAGAGATATTCATTCCCTGTGCCCTGTGGCAATGATAAATTTATGGAGGAAGAGAGCATGGCATTAGATTTACGCATAAGTGATACTAAGTTGTAAGCAGTGTAATATAATTAATTATATATTTACAGGTGACAAATAGAATAATCTTTTGATAAAAAATAATATTATACTTCATATAAAAATTAACTAGGCATATCGTATTACTTTTTCTTTTAATGTGATGTGATTAAACACAGAAAAAAAGGCCAATTCATTCGGACAAAACAGAAAATGCAGTTGAGCACAATATTGTAAATGTTGTAATAAGATTTTCAGATGAGCGCCACAAACCTTTTAGGGCTGTGCATAAAAGATGTTGAAGTATAAGACACCGAGAGCAATGTGTATAGGGTTGTGCACCACAAACCTTCGCTTTTGGGTCATAGTTTCAACTCCCACATACAAAATTACAAACCCAACTTAAAATTATAAAGATTATTGCAAAATTACTTTAAAGTTATGTAAAATTTAATGCAAACTAACCCAGAAATATGAGCATAGCAGCTGCCTCATGGATTATAAACATCAAATATCAAATCCCATTAAATCTCCATCAAATCTTCAAAACCCGATCAAATCTCCATCAAATCTTCAAACCCAATAAAATCTCCATCATTGATAAATGAATGGCTTGTTCATACTGGAGACTTTCAAATCATTTGGAGAGCGATGATGATGCGGGTGGTGAGAGAGATCGGAGAGATTGGGTTGTGATAAAAAACGGTGATAACTGGTTGAGGCAGCTAACAAAGTAGAGTAAGAATAGACGGAGAGGAAGAGGCGTGGAGGGTGGTGGCGACAGTAGATAGGGATTGAAGAGAGAGGAGGAGGTAGTGGAGTGAGAGGAGAGAGAGGAGGAGGAAGAGATGATAGAAATGGTGGTGGGAAATTGAAGGGTGAAGAAGGACTAAGATTATTTTTAGGAAAAATAACCCAAACCACCCCTGCATTTTGGCTTAATATCACTCAAAAATATTTTTTGTACTTTTGTATAAATCTCGTCCCTACCTTTTGAAAAATTCATCATAGAGCACCCTTTGTAACTTTGTTAGTTGAGCCGTTAAATTGATATAAACAAGTTAAGTTTAAAGGGTTATAATGGTTATTTAAACTTTTAAGTTTTAAAATTTAAGAAACGTAAATGGTAGGTTGCTAACTTAAGACTTGAAAAGTTGTTAAACTTGAACTCAACCACTAAGCCAAAAGGGAGCATTTGATTTTGAATGAACAAATGTATATTTAAAGTTTCTTCTTCTGATGATGATAAATAATCAAACAAATAGAGTTCTTTCTTCTTCTTACGATGACTTCCCCTAATCCTCATGGCATAGCGTGACGAACTCATGGCAAGTTACACCTCTGCCGCCCATGCAAGCAAGTATGTTGATAAGTCATGGCAGCACATGTAAATTAGGGGCGTTGATTAATCACAAGAAACCCCAAACCATGAAAATCAAAAGATAAATCCAAACATTAGAAGAAAACCCAAACCACATGGATTCCATCAACTTTATCAAAGGCTATAACAAAGTAAACCCAAACCATCAAAATAGTTTGCGGCGTCACTCAATACTGCGAAGCAGCTCAATCAAAACTCGATTTCCATTATCAAAACAATTTGCTCTCTCCTCCAACAGTTTTTTTTCTTTTTTATCTTTGTGTCTAAGCTTTAGATTTGGTGTTCTTTACTTGGGATTTGTTAGAAACTTATCAAAATTGTTCCTCTGTTGGTGCTTTTGTAACTGGTTTTTTTTCTTTTAATTTTATCAAAATTGTTATTGGTTGCTATTTTGCACCTGAGATATTATAAAAATTAAGGAAAAATTGAAAATAGACACTATTAGGGGATTTAAATGAAATATAGACACAACATGAAAAATTTTCATGTCATAGACACTTTCTTTACCAAATGACTAAAATATCCTTAAAAATTCAATTTATTCTTAAAGTGTTTATTTCCCTCTTTCGGGACTGAGAGACATATATTTCCAAAACCCCTCGACACTCTGTTCGACGCAATCCGACACGACCATCCTTGAGGATAGAAGCAAGACGACACAGAGAAAAGCAAGAACCGACACTCGGGTAAGTATTTTCGTCGATTTTTTTGGTAGTTTTAGTAATTTTTTTGGTTGTTTTCTGGATCGTTTGATTTGGGCTAGATTTTAGGGATTTTGAATTAGGGATTTGAGTTTCTGACCAATTTTTGAACTTATTTTGTGTTTATGCGGCTAAATGAAGTGTTATTAGTTGATTTTTGTGGTTTGATGTGTATGAAAATGGTGGAAAGCAATGGTTTTCGTCGCGATGAAGACAATAACGAGTGTAAATTTTCGCTCAACACCACTCGACACACGACACCTTTGTGTCGAGTCATGTCAGATGCATGAACTGAGACCCTACATCATGAAATTTTTGAAGACATCGAGTGTTAGTTTCGAGTGTTGATTTTATGTAATATGACCTGATACCGAGTGTCGGATGAAAGTGAAAACAATTGTGTCGAGTGTCGGAAACATCACCCGACTAGTCTGACATCACATCCGACACAATCGTATTGTCGGATGTCAGCCCTAGCATATCCAACAAAGTTTCGTCAGTTTTTGTCTATCGAGCACGTCGAGTTCCATCGAGTTGTGTCAAGTGTGTGAAGTGCTGTGTGGAGTGCATCGAGCATTTTGATAGGTTGCTTATTTTAGCCTTGTTTTTTGGCCTTTTTGCATCACATTTAACTATAACGGACTTTGTTTTTGCAGGTTGAAGCAAATGAAAAATCAATTTGGACTATCGTTCACCCTAAAGACACCGTATGATGAGCACTACCATGTGATTATCACAAACTTGGTAGGTTTGGACTATATAGAATGGATTCGCACGACGTTAAGTTGGAGGCAAAAAAAATGTTTCGTAATACATGTTTTGGGTTTCTTCTAGACATCCGGCAGTTGTCCTTTCCATGTCAGTTGGTGCACAATGTGCTTCTCTGTAGGAGGTTAACACAATAGGGTATGATAAAGAAATGTGGTTCCTTATTGAAGGTAAAAATATGGTTTTGAACTATAATATAGTTAAATAATTTTATTTTTGAGCATCTGGTATTTGTAGTTATGTTTTTTGTTACCATTATTGGCATCTTATGTTTTTTTTCCTTCTTTCTAGGAAGACTAATTCGTTTTTCTACCCACGAGTTCTGTTTGGTCACCAGATTGAGATTTACTTACACCGTGCCACCAAACCGACTGTCTTGAATCTGTGCCCTTTGTTGGATATGTATTTCGAGGGTGAGGACTTAGAACTCATGGATTTCTATCCGAGACTTCGCGTATTAGATGTGTCAGCTCTGCCAGACGAGGATGTTGTAAAGCTGGCATTGTATTATGTGCTCGAGCATTTTTTCATGGCACGGGATCGACGCCGATTTGTCTCCCATATGTGGTTGAATTTTGTAACATATTTGATGATTTTAACAATTATCCATGGGGTTCGGTGTCTTACCAGAAGACACTTAAAGGAATAAAAAACGCTTTGGACAGGAGGTTAGGAAGGTATAAGAAGTGAGCCGAAGCGAAGAACAAGAAGACGAAGGGGAAAGGAAAGTAGTGCGAGAGGTATAACTTATAAGGGTGCCCATACGCTATTTAGGTACATACTGAAAAACAAATGTGTTGACGTGTTTATTAGTTTCTTTGAGTTACGAATTTAAATACCATCTATCACTAAAAAACCCTTATGTTATTAAGGTTTGGTTGTACGAGGCTGTGCCGTACAATGGTGCGACATATGGACGAGCGGTTGATGGGGAGAGGATACCACACTAGTTGAGTGGGAGACAAAGAAGACCCCATTGGAGGGCATCATCAAACGTGATGTCCTACTGGTTAGGAGGCAGGTATGTAAGGTTCCCCTGTCTTTAGAACTTTTCCTATTTTTGGTTACAGCGGATCACTGTTTAATTTGATGGATTATTTGTTGACGTAGGCTAGTCCACTCGTCGTTTTGGAGCCATTTGAGGCAAAGTAGATGACAGATTGGTATAGTAGGCTCGCTGAAGTAGTTGGCATCCGGAGAGGTGCACATGTAGCCTAGACGACATCTGTGGATGCTCCTTTAATGTCTAATGAGAGGATTGAGCCACTTCCGATAGAGAATCCATCAGCTCCACCTCCTGCTGATCAGAGTTCCCCTATTGAACCTGAGGTAAGGCCAGTTAGAGACACAGCCAGTGCTGAGGGTGAACTTGTACGGTCTCTGTTGCCTGCTTTCCCTATTAGACCTGAGTTGGGGCCAGTCAGAGACACAACCAGTGCTACGGGTGAATGTGTACGGTCTCTGTCACTTGCATCCCTCGTTAGTCCTACACATCCAGCATACGAGAGTCACGGTCATGAGTATCCTTCCGGAACTCATCCCCTTGGACATAGTTCTGTCGATAGACCCGATGTGAGGGCAAACATGGACATAGCTGGTCCCCCCATCAGTTCTACGCCTACCACATTTTATAGATATGGGCATGCGGGCGATTCGATTCCTCCGTCGGGTGGTGCGACCACCTACCGTGACATTTCTCCTCCTAAAGACGATGTCCCTTCAAGCTTAAAGGTATGTAATGATAAAATACATTCGTATACTTGCCCATTTACTTTGATGGTTGTTTGGTTTGTCGTGGTGATCCTAAATAATGATTTACAGGCGCAACCATTCCATGATAGGTTCGAGAGCACAGGTCTGCATGAGCTTGTAGGACTCCGAGAGGAGATCACAATGTTACGAGCGGAGAACAAGGACATGCAGGAGGAGAACAAGAACATGCAGGAAAAGATAGTTCTTTTGCGTGAGGCTGTTGTTCTACTAGGTGGCCTTTTCAGATATGCTACCACGGTACGTTGCATAAGTTAAAAAATAGATTTTGTGCTTTCCATTATGTCACACCGCTTAACCTGACGTTCTGGTTTGCTTTAATACAGTATTTCGATGATGGTTTGGGTGACGACGGTGAAGGTCAGCAGTAACAGAACCTAAACCCATGGACATGAGTGTTCATGCCGTTGATCCTCCTCCTACGGACTTCATTTCGCTCTGAGGTCGACGACTATTTCCAAGAAAGTATAAACGGAGCCCCTTTGTCAGTCATTCGGGTTGAAAGAGAGCCAGGGTTGAGCCTACTGTACAGCCAGAGGCCCTAGTTTTTCATCCTGCTGAGAGATTAGATCTTCAGCCCCCCGAGGAGCACATTGTACATCATGGTGAGACCACTGTCCATGATACAGTCATTGTATTGTGCATGTCCTTGTCGACTTGGGTTCCACTATTTAACCCACGTGCCCCCATACCAGCTGCTGATTGCATCATTTCGATGAATGGCTGGAGGCCACGACAGGTGATATTGATTTGGGCGTCTGCATCAATGATCGTGAGTTCTTCAAGATGTTGATGACGCTGTCAGAATGGCTTGCATCTGAGATTTGTTTAACTTCTTCTCCTCTCCAATATTGCAATATACATTTGGAATTTTTCTTGAGTACTGCTACTATATGCAGCACATGGATACCTACTTGTGGATGTTAGGTTGTAGAGCTCGCGATATGGGCACAACTGGTGTCCAGAGGTCTGCTTTCTGGACACCATTTTCTAGGTAGGTATTTGCTACACATATGAATTTATAGTTAATTTCTGATTCCTTCAATGTGCTAACCGTACTGTTGAAATTATAGTTAAAAGTGAAGTCATTATGGACACAATACTCGGACAGACTGGATGAGATTAACTGGGTGAACGAGGATGATATGGTCCAGTTTGTCCTCCGGGAGATGCCCCTCGTTGGACGACCATGGGTCGATGTGGACAGGGTGAGTATATTTATATTCAAAGTATTAGTATATGTCGTTTTATTTGAATTGTTATTCTCGATTTTCATGTTCTCAATTTCATTTTCAGCTCCATGTCCTTGTTAACATAGGAGATGCTCATTGGATGGCAAACCGAGGTGGACTTGAAGCGTCGTGTCGTAGTCATAAATGACTCATGTATTGCGCATAGTTTCACCGACGTGGTCAGAGATGAAGTCCAGTGCCTGGCAGAGTTGATTGCCTGTATGGCGTCAATGAATGTTTACGGTCTTCCTCACTACCCTGCATCCGCATATGACATTGAGTGCATCGAGGATGAGACCGAGGTGCCATAGCAGGAGGCTAGTGGAGGAGCATGTGGCGTGTACTGTCTAAGGTACATGGAGTTCTTAGCAGGGGGGTGGTGTTGGGGGGGTGGTGTGGGTTCCATTGACAGCCTTTAAGACATTCACAGACGAACTATAGCAACGAAGAATGGCATTACAACTTTAGGCTTATTGAGTTCGTCCACAGGCGGAGGAGGCCGTCCCGGGCATCACAGGGCTTGCCGAGGTTGCAGCCATCACAGGGCCTGCCGATGTTCTGCCTGCTGATGTTTTTCCTTTCGATGTTGCGACCACCACCAAGAAGCACATGTTTTCCATGAATAGGGATACAAAAACTTGTAAATAGATTTTATCCCGACTGTATTAGTGCATACGTGTACATTTACACATGAGTGGTTTAGGCACAATACGTTCAATGTTTTATACATTGACAAAACACATAAATCTGTGTCTTATACATGGAGGGTTTATACTTATACAAGAATGTTTTATACCTTGACGAAACACATAAATGAGTGTCTCATACACGAATATTTATTTCAATAATAAAGCACATAAATTCTTAGCAGGAAAAATAATGTAAATTGCATACATTGACGAAGCACATAAATGAATGTTTCATACATGAAAGTTTTATACATTGACAATAAATTCCTTTGAACGACAACAAGGCATGTATAAACGATATGTGCTGGCCTGACGATCTTTGTCGTTAACAGAGTCTTATGCCTATAATATGCAAGAATTCTTTCACCCAAGTATTTCTCTTTGTAAAGTCAAGTGAGCTCCTTGATCATGTCTCTATTAATCTTCCTTGATGTTACTTTTGGAGTTATAATCACCTAAACAATTAATAAATACAAAATGAGAGTTGTTGCATTATAAGAATAATGAAAATAGACTACGTCCCTAACAGTAAACAAATAATATTACATAGACAAAAAAACCCTTTGCCTATATTTGGTAGCCATCATCCCCTATCATGAAGTGGAATTGAGTTTCGACAAGTTTGACGATTGTGCCTGGAACTTCCATACTGCCCTCAAGTTCGAGATGAGCTAGACTCACTGACGGAAGGGATTCGATTCCTCTGAGGATAACCGGCTGGTCTCTTCATGACTGGCGGTAGGACCACTTTGCTGCGTACCTCCTCAGGAACCATCCAATCCTCAATAACTCCAACAGGAATAACTGGTAGAGCATATGCATGTAGTAATGTTTCAGTCGTATACCAATGGGCACAATAATCATGGCATGTCAGTAGGTTCATACGTTTGCAAATGGCTAAGACATGTGCACGCGGAAGCTGGTCAAGATCAAACACCCGACATGTGCATTTTTGAACGTGCATGTCAACGATGTTAACACGGTCGTTGCCTCTCATCTCATACACAGTAAGAGAGATACCGCTAACCTTCATATATTCACCCTCCTTTAAACGCTCCTCTATCAACTTGTTAGCCCACGACGAGAGATGTAATTCTAAGTTAGCAAATAACTGTCGACACTCATAGAACCATTGCTGCCAGTTCGCTGGTAATAATCTACTAACAATGTCACAGGAAGGAATCGCGCATGTCGCAAGCAGCTGTTTATTGACTCAGCTATATTTGTTGTCATGATGTTATACTATCGGCCATGAAACTGTGAACGTGCCCATTTATCGACTCCAATATCTCGAAGATAAGTTGCTGTTGTTGACATATACGATTCAATTTGCCTCATATGATAGTTGAAATCAGCACAGTGATATGTCCTTGTAGCTTGGGAGTATATATCCAAAAAAGTCTTGTCCTTGAACGTGGCCTTCAAGTTACCCTTCAGATAATGAATGCACAATCCATGTAGTGCATGAGAAAAAACTGCTACAATAGCTCGTTCAATGCTACGATGACGGTCAGAAATGAAAAAAAGATCTCAGACATTTTGTACAACATGATCACACAACTATCTCATGCACCAGTTCCACCAGTCATCATTTTCAGAATGCCCAACTCCAAATGCCAATGGATATATTTGTTTATTTTCATCTATACAAGAAGCCAAAAATATTGTATCTCTATATTTCCCTTTCAAAAAAGAACCATCAGCTGCGATAACTGACTTAATTGATAATACGAATCCAGCAATAGATGCCCTCATACTCATGAAAAAGTATCTAAAATGATTTTTGTCATCAGTTTCTAAAGATGTTTTGGTCCCTGGGTTTGCTTTCTCAATAATGTACATGTAGTGGGGGAGTAGTGTGAATGATTCCTAATGAGATCCGTGAAGTTCTTACAAAGCTACCTCCTTTGTCGTCCATGTCTTGTTGTATGTGATATTAACACCCAATGACTCCTGAACATCAGACATAATATCCTTTGGATGATATATTCTCGAAGCCTAGACAAATTTGCTCTTAATATGTTTGCCAATGACATGTGCAGTTGCCTGTTTGTGATTTGGGTGAAGTCCAGCTCCGGAGCATGTGTGATGGTTCTTATACTTTTTCACTTGGAAGAAATATGAATTGGCTACCTTTGTGGCACGTAAACGCCATTTACAAGATTCAGTACGGTCGACAACCTCAAACCTTGTTGCATTGGAGTACCTCACCTTCAATTGAAAGTTGTGTCTTAATGCCAAATTCGATAACTTATCAGGAAGCTCCTTTTTGCTGGTAAATATCTGCCCAACCCAACATCAATCCCATCAACTACAAACAATGAAGCATCATCGCCAACTGAGGATGATGAATGCATAATGGCGGCATCCACCTAAATGTGTTAGCTCGACGACTGTCATTTTCAGAGCCCAAATTAGTTTCTTCATGTCTAGGATTTTCATCCATTCTCGGCTCATTATTCGACACCGGATCTTGTTGATGTCCGTATAGTGGAGGATTACGCGCGGAGTGAATTGGAGAAGGAATGGTAAACAGTACATCCCGGTTCACATCATTGAAGATCTCCGCCTATTCATCATTGTTAAAATGTGAACCGTCTATATCTTGGCCATCAACAATAAAATCGTTCAAACCCTTAACATCATTCTCAATACGAATAGTGCAATCATCATTATCATCGTCAACATGCTCACTAACATCATCATGACCATCATCATAATCTTCATCACCACCATCGTCATCATTAACATCATCACTAGCATTATTAACAGCAATATTACCTAAACTCTCAAACTCTCTAATGCTATCGAAATGACGTACCAATCTTGATGGCATCGACGGGAGCACCCCTTCTTCATTTTCAACTAACATCTCAACTAGCTCATGCCATACATGCCCTGAATACTGCTTTAACTCAATGCCAGCATCATCATTCAATTGTGGTTGTGCACAAACAGGAGTGGACTCACTTAATCGGTTGCTTTCACTTGCTGAGTGAAACAAAAAGGGATGAGAAGATCTTTGTCGCCTACGTACTGCATCGGATCTTGACCTCTGTCTTTGCTTCTCCCTATCTTCAACTTTGACAATTAATGGTGTATATGACTGTTGGTCCTCCAAACAATGTTGTATAAAGAAACAAACATCTTTGTTAGTCTCAATCGAAGTCGGCATTGGTGGAACACCCTTAAAAGCAAATTGAACCTCTAAACTCACGTTATGCTTACGAAGATCCCAACCCATTTCAGTACTAATATAGTCAACCAACTCATTATAGGTAGCACACCTATGAATTATCAATGGTTTCACCCTCCCACCGGTGTACAAATAACCACCATTCCCTTGCATAGTCTAAGAACCATTGTATAGAATAAGTATGCGTAAAGTTTTCATTTTCTGCATGATAGAGACATATCATATAAGGTCCGTGGACAAAAAATCATTACGAAATTGCTTACAAAAGTCACAAAAACGAGATTTCTACCCAAACGCTCGACGTAACTCGACGCTCGACACTAGAATAAGCTCGACACATGACTTTCAACACTCGACACACATACATACTCGACACACGAACTCGACGAAATTTATATCCCACAACTGACACGTTCGACACTCCACTCGACGCACAAACTCAAACATGACACACGACTCTCAACGCTCGACTAACTCGACATACATACTCGAAACACAAACTCGACGAAATTTACATCCAACAACTGACACGTTCGACACTCCACTCGACGCACAAACTCAACACTCGATTGTAGACTCGACATAACCCCTCGACAATCGACATTACCCTCTGACATGTCGAGAGCCAATCCGATGCATCGAGCGATGTCGCTTGACAAATCGCCTCTTCTTCCCTGTCGACTGCGACACCAGATTTTCTCAAACAATTGGCAATTTCCAGTAAAGTTTTATAAAAACCGCACTATCTCTAACCTTAGTTCACATACATATCCCTATTTTAAGCTACATAATACGGTTGACAGTTACTAAATTAATAAATAACGAGAACATTACAACCTACTGAAATTTTCATGCCATTTAGAGAGAGATTAAAAAAAGTTTTTCTTATCTTGTTGCTCAGCTTCAGCTGTTGAAGATTGTTTTGGACAGTGCAACTGTTGAAGATTGTTGAAGATTTGTTATTGATCGTGTGTGTGATATTGATATTGTTTCCTTTCCTTCTTCTGTCTTTTCTAAATTGAATTACATAAGGGTATTTTAGTTAATTGGTGAGAAAAGTGTTTATGATAGGAAAATTTTTCATGTTGTGTCTATATTTCATTTAAGTCCCCTAATAGTGTCTATTTTTTCAATTTTTTCTAAAAATTAATCAAAATTGTTGTTGGGTTGGTGTTTTAGGACTTGGGATTTTTGAGAATTTCAACAAAATTGTTTACTGGGTTGGTGTTTCTAATTGATGATTTTTGCAACAGAACCAAAAAATACATTTGAGTGATGATTTGGAATAGCATGTGTTTGATTTGGTGCTTTGGGAAGTGGAATGAGTTTAGATTTGTGATTTTTTTTTTTGTTTCCATGAAATCATTATTAAAATGCTGGAATTTGGGATAGTGATTATGGCTTAGGATTGTACGTTTTCTAATGGTGGTGAAGGGGAGAAACTTCGGTTTCACATTTTTTTTTGTTTAATCCCTTAAAATCATATTATAAATAACTTTCTATATATGAAACTCAAGCAAAGAGTTGGTTTAGTGGTAAGGTTGAAATCCTTTTCTGGAAGGGAATGGGTTTGAATCATAACATCTTAATAAGTTTTCAAAAATTTCTCTAAAGGGTATTTTGATAATTTTAATAGTTTTGGATGGAAAAATAATGTTATCTAACAGCAAATCATATTATAAATAATAACTTTTTGTATATGAAACTCAAGCAAAGAGTTGGTCTGGTGGTAGGGTTGAAATCCTTTTCTGGAAGGGATGGGTTTGAATCACACCATCTTAATAAGTTTCCAAAAATTTCTCCAAAGGGTATTTTGGTAATTTTAATAGTTTTGGATGGAAAAATAATGTTATCTAACAGCAAATCATATTATAAATAATAACTTTTTGTATATGAAACTCAAGCAAAGAGTTGGTCTGGTGGTAGGGTTGAAATCCTTTTCTGGAAGGGATGGGTTTGAATCACACCATCTTAATAAGTTTCCAAAAATTTCTCCAAAGGGTATTTTGGTAATTTTAATGGTCTTGAATGAAAAAATAATGTCATCTAACGGCAAAACTAACAGAAGGATAATCCGTGATGAATTTTTCAAAAGGTAAGGATGGGATTTATACGAAAGTGCAAAAGATGTTTTTGGATGATATTAAGCTAAAACATGGGGGTGATTTGTGTCATTTTCCTATCATTTTTAGGGCTAAGGGCAAATTTTTAATTCTAAATTATGATTGAAGTAAGATTACCATTTTACCTACGTCAATGGCTTTTCTATTATCGGGCAAACCTCAAGGGGGGAAAAAGTTATTTCTCAAACTGGACTGCTAATTTGAATTAGGTCTTAGCTCAGGGAGCAAATTTATTACCGGTAAAATTATAATTGAAAATATTACATATAAAAAAAGAGATATATATATAAAACATTAAGATTCTTATATTTAAATATTTTTAACTTTTAAATAAATTTAAACCTGTTCATATTATATTTTAGGAAAAAGCATGTAACAATAGAAAAGGCATATCATTTGTCACGTAAAAACATATTTTAAGTACATAAAATTAAACCATGTCAGTAATAAAGTTTATATATCAAAATTTTGAATAATAATTTCTTATTCATATTAGTATTATTCTTCTCAAGTGCCTAGCTAATTCCTCTACTACACAGCTTCACAAGTCAACCAAATGTTATTAGGCACCAAACCCTACCAGTTGATTTTTTAGAAAACGTCAAAATTAATCAAGTTTAAGAGACTTCTAATAGAGAATGATCACGACGCTTATTTATTTTCAGCCATAGCCATAGCATAAAGGAAAGTGTTAAATTGGTTTCTCTGATGATGTTAGATACTAACTGATAATAGCTTTTGTCCAACAATTTAACGAGGCGTTGAATGTTATATGCACATCACATTCTATCAACTCAAGGAACACCATTTAAGAAAGTGTTGTCATTGTCCTAATTTGATAAATCTTCCCGAAGAAGCTCCCACAAATTGAAGCACCCACCTTTTTGCTCATTTCCCTCGTTACTAAACATTTTACCGAAATGAAGTCATTGCGATTGTTCCAAGAACATATGCATTTATCTTTTAGTCATCTATTCGTTAAAAAGTATAATACATAAAGGGTTAAACAAGGGCTTCCTACACTTCTGTAGAGGCTATTTGCCCGCATACAGGTAGGGATGGAGCAGTTTTATTTACAGTCACAGAATGGCCAAACTATGTACACCAAAAGGACGCCACCAACTTCTTTTCTCCCAGGCACATCCAGTTTCCACTACAAAGCCTGGAAATTCCAAAAAATTATAAAACAAAAGGCTCAATCATTTTGGGGCAAATGAATTGTAGTAATCTAACAACAGTTTTTCCCTAACTATTCCGAGATTCGATGCCCGCTTCAGCTTCGGCTAGTTGATCATGATACTCATCCAACAAAAAGTCACAAAGTTCTAAAAGCTGATCGGCCAAGGGGGGAATGCCAGGGTTTCGGCCATCATTATACATGTGGGCATTGTAGGCGATTTGCCACACATCATGTCTGAAATCCTCTCGATCCTTGTACTCCATCCTCCTCACCTTGTCTCTAATCGTGGACAGATCCATCGGCCGTTTTATGATATCCAGGTAATCGGGAGCCTCTTTCTTGGACACGGGTTTTAGGAAGAGAAAGGACACCTCCGTATTTTCTCTTAGGGTCTCCACAATCCGTTCTAATATGTTTGACAGACCGACCTGCGAGGTAATTAATGAGGAAAATATCATACAAATAAGTCAATAGCAGAGAAGAAAGAAAAAATTGAAATGTTATCTTCTTTATCATCCCTCTTATGAAAGAAACTACATAGAAACTGTCTCAATGAATCTTGGCTCTTCAAATTTGTCACAAATACATTATGTGAGAGACAACATCCAGGAACTTTTAAGTCAATAGTTTACTAAAATGGACAAGACATTTTTAGAAACCCATCCAGATAAACTTCATTACTCAGTTTTTTAGTTAAAACTTATCCCCAAAAAAAAAATAATAATAATAATAATTGTGTTCTTTTTCCAGCAGCAAAAAATCACTCTAATCAGTAACTGTAGTCACATTTTAAATAACAGCCATAATGAATGGACAGTATCAGAAGTGGCAAAAAAGTGGCAAAATATGAAACATATAATCAACATGCAGCTAAAAGAGAAGAACGAACAGAGTGAGTACCTCCCCCCCTCTGCGTCGCTTTGTTGGAGGTGCTGACTCTGCAGCATATTTTGCTGACTCAACAGGTCTTCTCTTTGCACTACACTCTCTCTCTGGCATCCTTCTGTCATTTCTTCTAGCCCTGAAATCCTCTAAATAATCATCTCCTATATCTGGCTTTTTCTTCTTCTTTTTCTTCTTCTTGGCTTTTTGTCGTTCTTCTTCCTCCCTCTCCCTCCTGATGGATTCTTCGTATCTTCTGATTTCAGCAAACCTTTCTCGCTCTTCTAGCATCCTCATTTCTTCCTCATAAAGCCTCCTTGACTTCTCTTCTCTCAATCTCTCTGCATTTCTCCTTTTCTCTTCCTCTTCCCACCAATTTCTCTCATCTCTAGCCTTCTTTTTTGTTGGCTCTCTTGTCAGATGTAACTTTTCCTGCTTCCCACGCTTTTCAAAACTTGACAATTCAACTATTTTTTTAGTTTTCCTGTATTCAAGATGACTGGCTCCATCTGGACTGGCCTGGTCCAGTTCAAAAACCTCTTTTGGCCGTTTTATTATAATTTTCTTTTGAGGCTGCTCTCTATCTTTATCTGCAGGTGGACGTATCACAATTGAGGGCCTATGAGATTCAGCTTGATCCCTATCCAAACTAGTTGGAGGTCTAATAACAATAGAGGGTTTTTGCGATTCAACTTGTTCTCTATCTGCGCATGGGGGTCTTATGACAATAGAAGGCTTTTGAGATTCCACTTGAACTCTATCCGTATCTGCTGGAGGTCGTATCAAAATAGAGGGCTTCTGAGACTCGGCCTGCATTTCTTCAGGTATTAGTTTGTTCGAAATTATTATTCTATTAACCTTAGCTGCAGACTTATTCACAGTTTCAACATCAGAGGTAGCTGGTTGGTCAGAACTTTGCATGGATACAGGAGCATGTTTATCAGCAGGCTTATCAGAAGAGCCACATTTGAATTTCACCGGGAGAACTTTACTCTTCGAACTAGATTTTTCATCCTCAGAAGCTTCAACCACAGCAATTTTTGTTGCACTTTTAGATATGAGCTTTTTTTTCGTACTTTTTGTCTGGGACTGACTTGAAGGATCCGCAAAGCTGCGTTTTCCGGAAGCTTTTTCTGAGTCTGCAGTTTCAATCTGTGTATCTGGATCTGCTCGATACTTGGGGCAGTTTTTGTTGGTCCTCATGTGTCCAAACTGGATAATCACAAGGTAAACAATCACTATCAGTATCATATTCTGAACAGTAGGAAAGTCATTTGCTAATCTTTCAGAGTTCCATACCTGACCACAAGCTCCACAGACAAAACTCTCCCTTGAGGATTTCTTCTCCTTAAACGTCTGGTTCAGCAAAGATAAGAAGTTAAACGTTTTGGGCAGCAAATGGGGAATAGAAATTGGAAGGAACATGAAAATCTTCACTGGGAACAACATGCGACTAGAGGAAAGGCATTTCCCATCATATCAAGACATGATTGTATGGTACACATGCTCTAATTACTTAAAGATAATACAATTTCATAGTGACATCTCTTACACAAAGTAAGACACAGGCACGTGCGGATAGCCAGGACCTCAACCCAGGTTGAAAGCTACTCTTTCCTATAACATATGTACAATAGTTGGGGTTTTGTGGTACAACTCTGCATAATCCCAATACCAAATTTCAGGTCACTATTTAACCCTTCCCCCCTCTCGCCCTAAATAAGTCTAAACCCTGCTGTTTAAAATAGCAGACAAATGTAATGCTTCTATAGTAAAAACTCAAATCTATCTAATTAATATTTGCTTGTTAGAACGATTTGGATTCAACCTTCCAATGCAATCTGTGTATATCTTGTTGGCTATGTTCTTTTAAAGAAATTTAGATGGTAAAGTCTAAATACTAATAGGATTTTAAGATTTTGATCCTTCTTCTTTTGGTGAGAGAATTTATTCTTTAAATCTCATGTACATCTAGACTAGAGGAAAAAAAATTCCATGAGTGTATTCCTTGAAAAATCCCATCTCATTAGCCTTGGAATTAAGCTAACATGTAACATCCAATTTGTGTAACATGAATGAACTCTTAAATTCAATTCATGAACGTAACAAGATGCAACCTTAGACAACTATTGCTTGTTATTTCCAGCAGAAGAAGAATTATGAACTAACCAAATGCATTATTAACAAGGCAAAATGTTTCACCATAGGGATTTTCAACACTATAGCACTTGTGTCGCAGAGACAACAATATGGCAGTCCCTTGTACTATAGTCGAAGCCCTTTGGCCACCGTAAGGACAAGTGACCAGCTAGAGAATAGCAAGGACTAGAACCTAAAATCACATCAGAGGGCATCTGTAAATTAAAATTAGACGATTCTGCCTTTAATCATCTATGTTCATTGCTGTTGTCACCACTAGCTTCAAACCCATCAATCATATTTACAATTTCGTGCACGTTGAAACAATTTTTTTAGGCACAAAAATTTAAAGGATTTCTTTAGTTCCATTATAAAAGAAAATCTACAAAATGCATGAACTGGGTAAAACCATGACATGTATGCAACAACTTTTTTTTTTTTGTTTTTTTTTTTTTTTGGACAAGAAACATAAGAAAAAATGTATTTAAGTGTAGATGTGACATGTATGCAACAATGTAGCACTACTATTGTTTAACATAACTTTAAAGCCAATAAAAAGAAAATAACAACAATGGCATACTTGCCTTCATATCTCCCAATATTTTGAGTTTCTTGAGTTGACCACCCACAGGTGAAATGCCATTCTTTTTCACTGGTTTCACCTTTCCAGACATGTTTCTTTTAATAACTAAACTTTCCTCCTGCCATTGAAACATAATGAGATTACAGATATAAACAATCTAAGCAGTCCAAGAAAAGAAAAAAGGCCAGCGGACATACAACAAAAACCTACAATAAAAATCACAGACCAAACAGTTAACTCACATCCTTTGGATCTCTAATATTCTCATTCACAGTGGAAGCTCCATTTGGTTGGGCTGTACTCAAAATTTGCTTAGTTGTTTTATTTGGCTTCTTAGCCCGTTCTACTATCTCAATACCAGAAATAGACTGCCCGGCAAATGCAGCACCCCCTTCCTCCATTACAGCTTTTGTTTTCTTCTTCTTTTTCTTCTGCTCAGCTTCATCATCTGCCAAAAAAATTATGGTCAAGCATATCTATTACTCAAAAATATTCTCGAACGCTACAATTAATTTTTCAGTTAAACATAAGCTTTTCTTACATAGCTCATTTAACAGAGAAGGTACAAATATTATAGATCGCTATTATATTTACAATGAATATCTACCCATCTTTGTATACTTTACTCCACTCAAATATCGTCACTATGTGTCCATAGTGAAGTAATGTAATAGTTCATACCGTCCATTAGCAACCTGCATAACTCAGCTGCTTCAGCAGCTTCATCTTCAATTTCCTCTTCCGCCTGTGCTTGGGACGGATGCCTTCGCATTTTGAGGCCCTTAACACCATCTGCTTTATTATGCTTCGATTCATAGTTACTCTCTTCCCCATCTTCAAACTCCTCTGCATCAAGCAAATTTTCTAGATCCCCAGCAAAGGAATCCAGATCACTATTTGCTTCAGAGTCACTTCCATTTTCATCATCATCAACAGCTGAAAGTGATTGTACTTGTCGATCCCAAATTTCTTGACACTTTCCTCTTGTCTGTTGCTGCAGCTGAAGGAAGGACATTCGCTGGCCACGTGCATACTTGCTGATAGTTGTTGGATCAACTTGGACCCCAGATGCAGCTTGCTCGCTTGAAAGCTTACGTATCATAGCAATTCGATGCCACCTTGTCTGTTTTGCAATCATTTCCTCGGGAACATTGAACTTCAGAAGAACCTGCAAGTAAGAGAGCAGTTAGAGCTGCATACAAGGAACAACATTGATATCACCCAAATTTCTTAGAAGTTAATGCAAAAGCAAAAACTTTTTTGTTTTTTTATAAACTTTTATGCCTAGAAATCCTTTGATCTTTCCTAAATGTTTCAATGGTCTTAAACTCGGGACTGTGTCTAAATTCTACAACCTTGACAGCAAGGAAAATTGTGGGATTAGTATCCAAGTAGGCATTTCCAAGTGGATTTGAACTCTTGATCTCTCAATTGAAACCAAGGAATTTTACCACCAAACCCAATTCTTGGAGTTCGAAACAAGAGCTATTAATATAGCCACCATCTCTTTAAATTACCAAAATTACTTTTCCTCAGGCATTTAAATAGCAGGAAAAAAGGAAGAGTACCAGCTGGCTAGCACTATCAAAATCTCTTTGCGCTAAAACAAATATACCTCTCGGGCAGCCTCCATGCTCAATCTACGAAGATCAGCATCTGTTCCAGTAACAGTGGAACCTCCTCGACCAGCAGCAGTCTTTTTCTTCACCATTGCACTTGACATTGGTGCTTTTGGAGCAACACGGACATAGCTGAATCCTAGGCCCCGGCCAGACGGATCACCGACACCAGTAATTTCCAAACGCTCAATATTTTCTCTGTCCTGAAAAAAAAAATAAATGAAATATAAATGGCAACTATACAAATTAAAAGGAAAGAGGTAAAATCAATAGTAACAGAGCACTAACATTTAGCAACCTATAATCAGAAAGTCGGTCGTCATATGAGCCATAGAGAGGGCAAATAATCACTTAAAAATCTTGAACTGCATAGGACACCACCTACTACATATGGATAGATTAAATATGCAGCAAATAACCATGACCCAAAGCAAAAAAATAATTCCTGAAATACTAATTCAGTTTACAATTTAAGCTTAGTGATCACAATATATACCAATATGTGTGCACATGAACATATGGTATCATCAAATAGAAATAACCTTACCTGGTTTGTACAAGCAACAAAATTGCTACTAAGGTTCCATGGAGTAATCAGAAGTTCCCTCTCTATGTGTGATGCAGCAGCAAGAGCAATTGCTTCATCAGGGAGCTGACTCATTGCAGATGAAATACTAGCAGGGAGAGTTAACTGTGTAATTCCTAAATGTTTGAGCCGGCACAGGCCTGCTAGCATACTCTCATAGGCGCATACCTAAGCAAAAAATGGGGAGAAGAAGTGCAAAGAAAGTCTCATAAGCAAACTATGTTAATGATAAGCATCAGATGCACACACTTTTTAAATGGTTTTGCCTCGTAATCTGAGTTGAATCATAAAACCATGACCTTGCCACAGCCATGCATTTAAAGAGCTGCCTTCAGGATGATAATCAACAAGAATACAGCCTTTTCCTTTTCTCAAATATCTGTAAATGTATAGGATACATGACATGCAGCTAAGAGGATCCACCATAAATACATGCATGGGACAGTAAAATTAGAAGCCAAACAAATACTATTATATGTTCTCTTCCTCCAATGCTCAATCACCCTACTCTTCAGTTTCCACATATACTCCATCAATCATGTAACAAGTGCTTCCAAGCAGCATAGCTCCTACCAGCGAGCTAAAATCTCAAATAAAGACCAAGGTGAACCCAATGCATTCCAAGTGGAGAAACAATTAACTATAAAATTGAGCCAGACTTGAACTAATCACAAAATACGAGACAGCCAAAATGCACCTAAAAGAAAAAAGGAAAAGAAAAGAAAATAGAGGTGCTCATGAGCTACTAAGTATCACCAAGATACCTGCAGCTCTAGCATAAATGGTTCAGACACTCTGAAAAACTTTTCTAGCTATGAATTCAGAAGGAATTAGGAATTGAAAAAGAAAAACTTGGCCAGCAGCAAACAATTTGTGGAGCCTCAAGTTCACTTTCCCAGTCTGACAAATTTTCAATTAACAAAAGAGACAGTATTTCACTAATCTAACAATATCGAAATATATATATATATATATATATATATATATATATAAGACTTTTCTGATAAAGAAATGATGTAAACTTTTTCATCAATTTCCAGAAATAGAAAAAGGTTTCCAACGTCATAAGACACCAGAAAGTATTTCTATAATTATAAAGGCTCCTCAACAAAGAATTTAAAGCGTCTCAGTTATGAGGAACTCACATGCTCTGGAGACACCAATTTGCGCAAATCACCCTCAGATGGGATTTGGAAATTGCGCTTCATGCACCACACCTGCTTTCCCTTACCATCCCTCTGTAGGTAGCATACGCATGTAAAGCAGAAATATGAGCAGATAATTCAATCAAACAACCATCGGCGTAAAGCTTAAACAAACAATGCTCTATCAACGTACCAAGATGTCCAGGCAACCACAATTTAATCAAATATTAAGAACAGATGCAAATGAAACATTACCCGCAAATAAGCACATTCTTTCATCTTCTTTCGAATAATTGCATCAGACAAATTAGGAAACTGTGATGACAACTCATCTGCACCAATGCTGGGAGGAAACCCACGCTTTGCAGCGGCAGAAAACTCACGGTACACATATACTAACAACCTATTTATGTTATATGCCTGAAGATTTTTTGATCCAGGAGACATTACCTCCATTAGGGGCTCCTGCAATTGACAATCAACATGAATAATAATTTTAAATCCAGAAAACTTCATTTTTACATTTATCAAATGGCACTACTATCAAATAAATGTAGAAACAACTGATAAATATATAGTATAGTATATCTATAATTGTTTGCTGATACAAATAACACTGATACAAATAACTCAGATTCACACAGAAAGGTTAATGGTTGAACTGACTGTCTACCATACAATCAATGGTAGATGTGCATGTTTACAGCTTGTAACAGCAGGTACAGAGAAACACTATGTATTTACATTGTATTACAGCTAATACATTTCAAAATAAACATTAGACAAAACCTTCCCGAAAATAAATACCAAAAAAAAGAATAAAAAAGTCAGCTGTGTTTGAATATCCTAAATTCAATATCCGTACGTACATGCATCCAACACATACAACCAATCACCAAATCAATACTAGTAAGAGAAACACATTTATAAAATTTGATTGCCCCACAACATTGTAATCAAAGACAAAAAGATGAAAAGTTAAATATGTAGGGTTATCACTTAACAGCTTTACCAAAATTAAAAACGTAGTACCAAAGCCTAAAAGCTTTGCCAAAATTATTTGAAAACCTAATAACATTGCCTAACAGCTTTACCAAAATTAATTGAAAACCTCTAAAAAAAAAATTCCTCGGTTGTAATCTATGTTCGCTTTCAATCTCAAATTTCTGTTTTCCTCCTCTCATTTCAATACTTGGTGCCCATTAGCTCTGCTTGTTTGCAATTCTTTACCTTTGTCAAAAAACCTCCAAGTTGGGGATTAATCTTAACATAACACACATTCAAATTAACAAAAGTTAACCTCAGAGAAAAGTGTATCCCTCTATCACGTCCTCTCCTATACTGAAGAACCAAATTGCATGCATCATGATGAAGCCTTGTCATCACAATAGAATTTCATCCAGCTATATTCATACAGGAATTTTACCAAAAAGGTACAGCTATTACATACTTGTTGTCCGACAACAGCAATCTTGTCAATACGTCTTATGGAAATCTTCCCCTTTGCAGATCGAACCAACAAATAATCGGTTGATGACACCTTATGGGGAAATACTGGTGCCCTATACATGTTTGTTTCAAGAGACGACTGACTGCAACCAGCTTTTATATCTCCAAGGAAGGGGGATTTATCACCAGGCTCCAGTATCAGAACATTCCCCAAGCTGCTGTTTCCTTTGGACAACAGGGTGCCACCTTGATCGCCTGGGGCTGATTTTTGATAATAAGTGCACAGATTTGCACCCATTCCAGCATTGCTTAGCAGTAAAGGTCTTTCCTCACAATACCTGCAACAAAACAATATACAGTTTAGAGTTCTTAAAAATTTTCTCTATCCACAGACAAGGGATATATTTATGACACTCAGAACCAAAGCTAAGCCAATTTGTTAATAGGAACATATAACATCAGTAACTTCAATTTTCATCTTTTTAGCAGAACCTGTCAAGCAAGAGACCCTTCTATTTTTGAACAGGGGGGTCAGAGTAATTAGGCCAAACTGCAAGAGAGATGAACGAAAATATGAAATTTATATGATGATTTTATACATCTCTGCATATTTAAATGTGTGCATTTCGACATACTTAACAGACCAAATCTTTGATTTCACTGAATACTGGGTAAGTGACCTACCACATTCCAATTCCCAAAGTGCATTAAATAAAAAATAAGCAATTAAGTGCAGCGTTTTTTATGAACTCTCATCTTTATCACAGATTCAGTCCATGCAGGGAGCCAAAAGTGCAAGACAATCCCCTCATTTGTGCAGTCAAAAAATTGTCAGGCCTTACAGGATAAGTGCTTTCGGGTGCGAGAGATGGAATTTTTTTGGACACTATCAAACTATATTGTTATTGAAATATACCATTGGTAAAGCCATTACTAAGAATCTCACTTTATGGACCTCTCGAATCAAGTATTCCATAGGTCTAACTGACAAGACTTGACAAAAATGGTCACCATATTTTGAACATCTCATATAAGTTTTTCTACGACCATAGAAAATGTCAAAAGGTAATCTCAATTTTTTTCATTGTCAATGGATAAAGGGGTATATTTCACTTTGAAAGATTAATTCCATACTAGTCAATTTAATACAATTATCCTACATTATCCATCAATCTTTGGACATCCATTTCTAAGAATTAGCTTTAAGGATTATTATTGTTTGGTATCATACAGACACCATCCATCCAGTGCTTTGCTAGCTTCGTCTTTATGGTTATTCCTTTTTCTGGTCAGTTCATTTCTTATAGTTTTTCCAGAATCATCAACTACTCCTATTTTGGTATCCAGAAAAACCTTGTAGGCAAGACCTTAGCCAGTCTGGTACTCTAATTTGATAATGGCTAGAATGCGCAACATCAATAAATGCTCAGTTAGAAGTCAAATGTAACAGAACATTTCATTGCTCTAGAATGCGCAATCTAATCAAAATATTTTCATAACGTATAAAACCAAACACATTGTCCACTGTACCAATGGATGCAAGTTAGATAACATCAACATTAAAATAAAACAATAAAGTACATTTTCTGTAGGTTCTAAGATTCATATACTCATGAAAGAGCACAGTTAAATGACATGAGACAAGGAAAACAACTTGCAATACTTCGATAGCAAGTTTCTGTACATGTAAATTGCAAAAAGCGAAATTGTAGAACAATGAATAATAATAATAATAATAATAATACAATAGCTAATATACAGAAGCAAAATATGGAGAAAAACACAGATGCCTCAAATCCAAAAGTAAATAAAAACTTACTCCATTAAGAAGACATGGCCATCTTTCACAGAAAGATCAGATTTCTTCTTAAACGCTCCAGGTGGACGCAAAGACTTATTCTCACCAGGAAGTTTTTGTGCCCTTGGCAACAAATGTATTTTTGTACGAACAAGATGAAGCAAGGAGTTTGGTTGAACATTTTGGTCACCAAGAGATTTATGGTCTTCAAGTTCCTTGCCCAAATAAAATAATTTCACTGTTTCTGCCGGCTTGAAGTCTACAAGAACAATGTTATAAACTAAGTGCTCGGCTTCTCAAGAAATTCAAAATCTTTAGCTTTCACACGATAAAATATCCAACTGTTCTATGACACCAAACAACATACAGGGGAAAAGAAATGACAACCTAGCTTCTTTGAAGCCTTAGCTTTGATGGAGCATACAGTTTCCTTTGCATCCACATGCAGTTTGCTTCCTTTGCCTCCTAAGCTCTTTACTATAATTTTCATGGGTCCTTGGGTTGGCAGCTTCCCTTGTTCTTTGACAGCCACCTCACTGTCATGTGGGTACCATAAAGCTCTGGGCCGGTGAAAATTGGATATATCTTTACTGCATTACAGTTCGTATTTCAGCAGATATATCACATTCAGTAACAAGTATTAAATTAATGAGGAGGCAAAAAAGCATGTCTCATCTTGCAAATATTTGATTTCATCAAAGGTTGATGCTATAGCTTTTATTCAATTAATACTTAACAAAATTAGCATCCGCAATATGTGAGATGATTTTTCACTGATTCAAGCTTCATCTAAATGCTTAACAAGTCTGTGGAAGCTTTATTTTTTTTATTTTTAGAAGAAATAAACATAATATATATATATATATATATGTATGTATGTATGTATGTATGTATGCGTACGTATGTATGTATGATGTATTTTCTGATAAGAAACTATGAATTCTATTAGATGATAACTGTATCAAAGACGACAAGCAGTCTACAAAAGTAGGTCTAGCCCTAATAAAAGACGAACTACACAAAGGTTTTCAATCAATCCTATACATTTTGAAACTTAAAAACACCCCAAATCAACATGTAATACGCAAAACTCCCTCCCAATTCAGATGACTAAAAAGGAAAAGAGGTATTGTGAAACTCTTTTGTCATTGAAACCCAAAGAGAAGCTAAAAGCCGAATTCTATCCCACAAAAATTGAATGTATGTCTTTGTAGTACTTCCGAGCAAGCTTCTATTCCTTTCATTCCCTTAACCAAAATATTGCCATAACAGCACACTTCCACAATACTTTAGCCTTTTAACATATAGTGTATGATCCAAATAAATCGCTAATTATCTGTGTAGTGTAAGCCGAATAGCTAACTAAAAAGGCTATAGACAACTTTAAACTAGCTAATAGCAAAATCTAACCTGAGTTCTTCCCAATGTAAGTAAATAAAGAAAAAGGAGATATCCTGACAGGCTTTTGAGAGCCAAGCACAAAGAAATTTGTGGCACACAACCCAGTTAGAGTGAGATTGTTTGAAAATATAAGACTTCAGTGAATTTTTATTTTTAATTTTTATCCCTGTGAAACCAACTCCCGCCATATCCATTCAGTGGGTGACTCTAATGAATGTCAAGAATATAAATTGCTTGAATGATATAATCTGAACAAAAAGTGAAGATCCAGATCACTCTTAAAAGAATAGGGCAACTATAAAATAAAGTGGAGCAATATAGCACAAAGAATTCTACTAATAGAAATCTAGAGAACGTGAAAGAGCCTATAAAAAGGGCACAGATGATATGGTATTAATCTTACTTGCTTAACTTCAGTTTCATCGTCTGCAGCTTAAGTGCAGGTGCCGAATGATGAACTCTGATGCCATGAGTTGTGCGTTTATTAGAATTTGTTTGCAGCTGCTGTGAAATCTTCCCATTCATGTAGAAATTGTCATTAGCAATATTAAATTTCCAGTTGCATTGATATTTACGACCTGTCAGCACAGAGGAATCTGAACTACTCGAATTCACTGACCGAGTTACAATCATAGCCCCAGCATGAAGCTGAAGATGTTTACTATCATTGTTATCTAGGATTTCAAAAAGCATTTGCTTATCTTGAAGATCAAGAATTAGCTTGGGCTTCCCAATAGCATCTTGTGGCTCCCAGATAACATCGTCCAACCAAGATCCGTCCATCACCGCTTTGTTCTGCAATGCAACTTTGCTAAAGCGCTTCATAGAATCAGTTTGGCTAAGCTCTGGTAAGAGATTCTCTCGTCTTCCATCGGAATGATTTATATTCTCCATGTCTAACTGAGACTCTAACCTCAAAATTTGGGGATGGCACTTGCTTTCTGTAAGTGAATAATTTATATGATCTGAAGAATTTCTTGAGCCAAAGGGCTCCAACAAAATGTGAGAGTGATGACTAACAATTTTATGATCCATCTCATCAGATAGCTCTGAATGACGACCATGTTGCTTAGGCTCAAGTTCTTTTCCCCTTATAAGAGAAGCTTCTGAGTCAACTCCAATGATTTCACAACCATCAACAGAATTTTCACTTACTGCAGGAGAATTGTCCCATAGGATATTTTCTTCCCAGTCATGCTGATCAAGAGGGAAAAATTTCGGGCTCAAGACTGACTGCAGTCCCTCTGAAAAACTTACTATTGAGTCCTCTTTCATTGGTTCTGCACTAAAACAAGAGTCCTTTCTTTGCTCATCACGTTGTTCAGACAAAGGAGTGGCATCTTGCATAACACAAAATTTTAGTAATTCGGAATCATCATCATTAAGTAAGTTCTGCTGAACTGTATGTGCCTGAAGTGAAAAACCTTGACCAGAGCCCTTTAAATAACCCTCTTCATCATCTTCAACAAGTCTTGAGATATCCAAGACATCATATTTGTCTAGAATGATCAAGAAAGAAAGGGTGAACAGAACTCAAAACAAGAAGTTCAGAACTATAAATTGTTAGAAATGAGAACATTAAGAAAATAAGACCACGTACCTTTATGAATGGAGTGTCTTTGATCTTTTTTCTCTCGTTTCTTCAAGGGTTCATGAATACCAAATATTTCAGAGAATCGTAAAATCACCATTCCATCTTCTACACACAGAACTGGAAGTGGTGTGGGGGCTTGGCCATCTAATGGCTCTTCCAATATATCAGCCACCACCTCCTGCTATTTGTTATTAAGAAAATGAAAACATAATTACATCAATCGTGAAAAACCAAGACAGATATATATATATATATATATATATATATGCATGCTTAAATTTAGTTCAACTCATATCCATCTAGTTTTAGCTGCAAGGGTTGGGCTTAGTGGTAAAAAACCCTTGGCCCCATCATTGAGGTCAAGGGTTCATTAAATCTTCCCTTAGGGCCACCTACCGAGAACATATAGGGCGTGTTTGATGCGCTGTATAGCGCTGTATTGTATAGTATTAAGAAATTATACTGCGTTTGGTGCGGAACTGTATAGTATAACGCATGTACTGTAGCGACATTGTAGTGGGTACTGTAGCGGCACTGTTTGTATAAAAGTTGAGTGTTTTTATACCAAGCCTACCCATGGTATTACACTGTATAAGCTTATTTTTGTCTCAATCTTCACTAATAAATACAAAAAAATTATATAAATTAAATATTTATATAATTATTAATTAATAAATAATTTATTAAATATTTAAATAAATAAAAAATTTAATAATTAAATTTTTATATTAGAAATAATTTTAATTATTATTTAAATTTATTTTATATTTAAATTAAATGTTTCATATTATAATTTTTTTGGGTTTTATCTAATACAACAATGTTCTATCAAATATAGTATAGTATTATATTTTATCTAATCTAATCCTATACTATTCAATCCAATCCAATCCAAATAAATTTACGCTATCCTATACAATATTATACAACGCATCAAACATGTCCATACATGTCTCACATGTATCCCGACCACAAAGCTTGTAAGATGTTAATGTAAAATTTGACGGACAAACGAAAGGTAGAGGGATTTCTAAGTGAAAAAAAAAAAATCATCATATCCATCTGGTTATCTTTTAAGATGAGAAGCCAAAGTCAACAGCCAAGTATATCACAAATGAATTATTTTATTTTATTTTTTTGAATTAACATTTGACACTCATTAAGGGAACATCAGTGAAAGAACTCATAATAAAATTATAATATGACAAAAACATGTAAACCTATGACATTTTATTTGTAAAATTGATCATTTCATATGATATCGTAGCCAGCACATAAGCAACCAATGGCATACATGAGTTTAATATTCTACACAATGCCCATACAGTCGAACATTAAGATAAAATGCAGTGATTTCATGTGCTAAACAAACTCAGAAGTCATTTTCTTAGGAAATAACAAATATCACACTGTCACACATCCTAGCAACCGGTTACTAGAAACATGGGACTCTGCAAAGTGGTAATTCAATCTGCAGCAATCTGTTACTTTTCATGCGTTTCCAAAAGATTGAAAAAAAAAAAAATAGAAGGATAACAGTTTTCAATTCAAAACAAATTGTCAATATACTTCTTACACTTTCCAATATCAAAAAATACCTCAGAGAAAAGAAATTCAAGCCAAAAGATTAAAAAAAAAAAAAAAAAAAACAGAAGGATTACAGTTTTCAATTTGAAACAAATTGTCAATATACTTCTTACACTTGCCAATATCAAAAAATACCCCAGAGAAACGAAATTCAAAACAAAAAGTCTTATAAAATTTAGAAGTATAAACATCGCCAACTAACCTCATTTTGATCTTCGAACCCCATGTCTTCATCAGTACCTAAGAAGCTATTTTGCAGATCATTCTCAAGAGATTTCTCTCCTTCCAGAAGTGCTGTAACACAGTCCTCCCCCGGCTCACCTGAAAGGGCAATTCTAAAGTCCAAAATCAAAATGGTACACTAAGAAAAAAGTTCATGGTAAAAACTTAACTTTATAGAAGCAAGGTCACCACAAACCGCAGAATCAAGGCAACAAGGTGATCAGAGAGATTAAAAAAAAAAAATTATAAATTTATCTCTTTCTCTTCTTGTTCCTGCAGATATAAATTCTAATTTACTGAAATGTACTTGCTCAGCTACATTTTTTTAATATATCACACTAATTCTATTTAAACTTTAAGAGAGAGAGGCAGCATGTAAGTATACTTGAAGAAGGCTAAGCAGAAACCATATTAAACATCCTGCATTAACAACCTAACCAGTCAGCAAAGATTCTTGCATGCAAAGAAGTTACACACACAAGTTAGCTTACCCTCCTATAGCAGTTCCCAAATTTAGATTTATATTTGATGATAACCATGTACTAAACACTACAGCCCGCATTTTTGCAACCCCATAAAAACTAACATAAAAGGTCAACGGGAGCTCCCGAGTCAATACGCTATAGAATGTATACAATACTTGAAAACACACCAGTTGATTCTCTGAACTAAAATCTAAGCCAACTTCACATTAAACAAGTATTAAACATGGCAAATACAAAAATTGCATGCTACCAAACTTACCAAAAATTCATTTCAAGGTACAAATCTTTTTAGAATCTTAGTTTGGCATCCACCAGGCAACTTTTTAGTAAAAAAAAAAAAAAATAAATGCAATTCGCAACTCAATAATACAACAATTCTTTTTGGTAAGGTGTTTACAAAGAAAAAAAAATGTAAAACTTACATTAGACAAGTATTAAACATGGCAAATACAAAAATTGCATGCTACCAAACTTACCAAAAATTCATTTCAAGGTACAAATCTTTTTAGAATCTTAGTTTGGCATCCACCAGGCAACTTTTTAGTGAAAAAATTAAATGCAATTCTCAACTCAATAATACAACAATTCTTTTCAGTAAGGTGTTTACAAAGAAAACATATATATGTAAAACTACTATAACTCAATAAAGGACCACTAAAAATACAATATAAGAACACTCAAATTCCACTATTGCATCCTCACCTCATCATGATTCGACTAAGAACAAGATGAATGTAAAGATAAAAAATAATAAACAGATAAAAGGAAATACATAAGCTGTTCATAACAACAAAATCAAAAGGGAACGATCATCTAACCTGATATAGATAGTGCCGAAACTTCTTTTTCTTTATCCACCACCTCATGTTCCTTCTCAAATTCCTCATCCTCGTCATAATTTTCATCGTCAAACAGGGAATTTGTAGGTTTCAAAGTATCCAGAGAAACTTCAGCAGAGAAGTATTCCCGCTTTGGTAACAGGTGGTCCTCTTCACTGGCAGCTTGAATCTCTGGCCCCTCATACTGCTCATCAATATCCTCATAATCAACTGCATCTTCCGCCTTTGCATCATAATCTAGCAGCAGAAACCCAAATTTAGAAGTAATCACAAATTTAGGCCAGTACAAAAGCCTTTTGAAGCTATGTATTAAACAGAAGTTCAGCCACACAATTTAGTATAGCTTAAAGAAAATTAGCCTATCCTCCAGCTCAAAAGTAAAACAGATATGTAGACATTATTTAAAATGTTACTAAACGAAAGGATTATGTATACGAGGGGATGCAGAATCACCAATCTTTGGAAGGACAAAGAACCTTGTAAAGATATAGAGTATGAAACTAGAAAAGAAAGAGAAGTTGTCAGGCAAAGCATATTAACATAATACACAGACCCTCATGCAATAATCATATCATAGTAGTTTAACATCTAAATATCAAACCTCATGTTCCTTTACAAATTCCTCATCCTCATCACAACTTCATAATCAAAAAGAAAAGTTGTAGGTTTCAAAGTACCCAGAGAAACTTCAGCAAAGAAATATTCCTTTTGGTGACAAGATGTCCTCCTCATTGGCAGAGAAGGTTTATCTTTTTCTTAAGAATAATAGATACACTTCCAATGAAAGTGATATCTTAATCCATTTTGGTAACTAGAGGGTTATCATAATCCAAAAGCAAACCGCTAGTTGGACCAAACCTCATTTCCGGATTTTTTTTTTTTTCTCTCCTCCTCTCTCTTGAAGGAGACAAAATTTTTTATTAAAAACAATATCAGAAAATAAGAAAATTTTCGTGGACTAGAAATCCAAATTAGAAATAAAAAATTTGCAAACATGAAGCATTTTTTTTTTTCATTTTTATTTTTTCAATATCCAACGTTCTAAAATAAAGTTTAGCTCCGGCAACTAAAACCTTAATAGCCCAAAAACTTGTGGAATACAATATCCTAAGGAGGTCAACCACGGGGAGTGCCTCTTTGTTGAAACCAAATGCATTTTACCACTGAACTGAACATTCAAGTTACGAACCAATATAATTGAACACAATTCTATCAAATTAATAGCTTGTTTTTCTTTCATTAAACTATGTTCAGTGATGTACATGTATTAACCATTATACGCCTCTCTTAATGATTTAAAAGAAGAAAATAGTCGCGAAAATAAATTAGTTGAAGAAACAAAGATACTAACAGAACACCAAAAACTGCATGAGAGAAATTTTCCTGGCAGACAACATCACCTTGATCAACAGCATCAGATGGTGCTTGCGGTGAATTTACTGACAACTGAAAATCATACAACCTCATAAGTGTCAGTTCATTTCAAGCAAAAAAAAAAAAAAAATCTAAGAATGTCCATCAAAAAATTTCAATGAGGGATATCAAAGAATCATAAAGCTAAATCACATAATTGAGATCTCCATACATCTATTTCTGTTAGAGATGGACCCAGCTTGTCAGCAAGTGCAGCAAGATGCTCCTTTGCATCCTGTAAGAAACGGAAAAAAGAAAAATTGGCATGCCAAGCACTAATTCAACATAGCAGATCAAAAAGAAACAAAAACTGTGCAAGATATACTGAACCCAGACTTGGAATATATATAGTAACTAACCATTAACTTCCCATTACCAAAGCTGCACAAGAATATAAATAAGGTGCAAATAAACCCACAAAAACAAAGGCTAATAGGCCCACATGATGAGGATTTTATTTGTATGCCAGAGCTTATTTGTCTCTATATATGTATTATCATCATTTATTTCTATAAATCATGCCAGATTAATTATGAGATAAAGATAGGAAGATCACCTCATCAAGGTAATCAACATCAAGATCCCCTGAATTGTCAACATTTCCGAACATAAACCCCAAAAGCCGGTTACCCCCACTAACATCCTCATATTCCTCCTCATCATCTGCCAAATCAGAAAAAGCAAGTAAGATTTAAAACAAAAGGTATATATAATTGATAACTATAGGTTTCTAGCTATGCACAAAAAAATTTGAAATGCATAGAAATGCCAAAAAATAAATGGCAATAATTGTGACAAGTAATATCCAAACAATGTGGGAAAGGTACCAAGCAAAGCCCATTCTCCTTTAAATAAAAAAGTCATCATATATGTTGCATAATTATCATTGTATCTATTAGACTCCAATGACTTTTATGTTTTCTACTGTATTGGAGGGAGTACTTTTAGCACCAGTACTTTTTTTTTTTTTGACAACCCAAAAATCTCTCCCCCTTTCTTCTATCAACTACATACAATTGAAATAAGCAATCTAACCTCACGATCAAATCATCCCAAACATGTCCATTTACATCCTTAGGAACGCAAAAATGTAGAGAAATTCATTTGGAAACTATCAATGCATCCAGATAATTTTATTTGCACCCCTGTATCCCATTCTCTACTTAATTCCATTCACTACTCTACAACACATGCCTCCTTTTATAACTAATAGACAGATTATCACCAAATACATTTTGAATAACCCAATATAACAAAGATAACATTAAGTGAACAAATAATCAGTGAATCGAGCAACCAACTTACCATCATCCCGGCCATCCTTCGAAGCACTACCCGAGTCGTAACCACCCATTTATGGTAATAACAGTATTGCACTACAACAACAGAAAGAGTTAAAGACACACTATTAAAGAAATTTGAGGTTTTAAAACATCTTTCTTTGATTGATTAATGAAAAAGAAAAGTCAGTTCCACATAAATAAATCCAAACAAAAATCGTACAACTAGTGAAATCAAAGCTGCAAGAGAGCAGCTTTGAGTTGGCAGCACTTTTTGGGAACAGAACCACACCTCCCTCTATTGGTATGGCAGGCAGACATCTCAACCTGCATTTCAATCGTACTGCGCTGACACAGCCACCTTCGAGGGTGACAGAATCACAGAATCTACACAAACAATCTAGAAATTATAATTAAAATTTGCCGATTGAAAGAGAAAAAAATAATAAATCGAATCAAAACCCCAATTTGAGACGAAGTAAAAAGGAGTAAGGCTTGAAAAGTGAGATCGTAGAGAGTTACTGGAGATAGACTGCTTTAAATAAGAAAATAAAATAGATTAAAACAGAAGAGAAAACCAAAATAAAATTAGTTTGGTTCTTCAACTTATCGCCATGTTCCTAATTCAGACAATTAGAATTTTTATTTAAAAAATAAAAGAATAAAAGACCTGTTAAAGCTTGAAAGGCCTGCTGAAAGCGGGGGCACTCCTGCGTTCGTGAGGCTTTTGCGTTTGGCGTGCTTCCTGGCTGCGAGAATAGGGGAGCTGAGCGGTGGTTTTCGAAATTAGAAGTTGAATTGATACTTCAAAATGAGTCAAATTGGTGCTGGAGGTGGTGGGATTTGTTTCGTTCGACAAGATACGGAAATAGGAGGAGAACTGAATGGGCTCTCTGTTTGTGCCCTGCGTTTCGGCCAAACCACGTCGTTTTGGTTGCTACAGACACACACACTCAATATGACACGTGGTAATGGGCAAAAAAAAATTATTCAATAAAAGTGTATATTTAATGAAAAGAAAAAATTTATAAAAAAATTATATATATATATATATAGGCGTCAGGCGCAAAAAATTTCTCTTCATCCACCGCTGCCAACTCCTTCGATTTTCTATCCTTTTGCCCTAAGCGCTACGATCTCCATTGTCGACTCTCTCTCTTTCCAGCTCTTCTCAACTTCCTCTTAGCCAAGACACTTGCTCAAGTGTGTGTCCACATCCCCCACTTTTCCCTAGCTTTTTTTGTATATAAATTAATGTAAATTTTTGCACCATCCCAAGCCAAAACCCACATCCACAAATCTCTGAACCACTCTTTTTTGCAAAGTTCTATTCACTATCCCAGCCTTGTTCCTCTTTCACATCAATCGGCTCATGTCAAGACATGCTCTAGTGATCTTCGCAGCAAATTTTACATAGAATCATCTTGTGTTGTTGCACAAATTTCATAAATGGAGATAACAAGCAAGTTAATGGCGGAGAGAGAGTGGGTTCGGTGGATGGAGGTTATGAATGGGAGAGATGCAGAAGAGTTAGTGACCGTGGGTGGAACAAGAGGGATTTTTTTTTTTTTTATTTGTTGAACTTTTTTTATTTTTATTCAATTTTTTATTTCGCTCTTTGCCACATTATCATTGTTTGGTCTATATTTTTATATTTAATTATGATTGAGCTGAAATCTCTTAATTACCCTTAGAGACGTTAACATTAATGTGATGATAGTAACAGCTGGACTTAAGGCTTTTGTTTTAATCATAAAACTTAATACTTAATGTTGCTTAATTTATATCATTTAATATTATATTTTTTATCATTTTATATAGAAAAAATAAGTTTTAAGTGGATAACTTAATTTAAATGTCATATTTTTATTTTTATTATGAAAAATAAAAAATATTAATATTATTATAGTGTCAATCTTAAAAATTAAATAATTAACAATGTTATATCAAAATTTCAATCGTAATAAATTATGAACCTACATGTTATGTGTATATATATTTATATATAAAATCTATTATACATTAAATATAATAATCAACTTATCTAATATAAAAATAGAAATTTATTATTAATATATAGAAAATCAATTATAATAAAATCAAATGCATATATTTATGCAAATAAATTATATTTTTATTTATTGATTTTGTTTAAAAAATTAAAAAAATTAGAGAAGATGAAATTGTTAGAGTGGCGCCGCTGGCCATCGCCGTCCGCCAAAGTCCGCCGCCATTTGTTGCTGGTCCGTTGACACTGCACATATTGAAATGATCATTAAATGACGCTCAAGCTAGGGGGATATTTTTTTATTTGACCCCTTTGGGGGCCCCTTATCCAAATATAACCCTCTTTTAAAATTTAATTATGTATGACCCTTTTTACAAATAAAAAGACTTCAATGTCCTTATTATTAGACTTCAAATGTAGGAAACGTTTGCTGGTATAACAAAACCTTATCTTCCCCCCCTCTCTCTTTCACTATTTCTGCAAAATCGCTAACATGCACTCGCTGTTAGCAAACAGCTCGACCTCTCTCTGACGCAATCCCTTGCTCACTTTCCTTCCATTTGCGCTGCCTCTCTTCTCTCTCGCTCCTTATTTTTCACAAATTTCAAACCCACCCACGTTTTACTCGGTTGATCCTGTGTTTGATCAGAAATTGCACTTCCATCACCGCAAGTCATCTACAGAGTTTCGTCAAGCCGTCTCACTTACTTTTTACGAAGCATGGAGTTAACATCAACGCTTATGTCATATCTTCTCAGGATGCTCATCAGGTTCAAATTATGGGATTTCTTAAATATTTTTTGATGGTATATTGGCAGTAAAATTCAATTGTTTTGTTCTAGCTTTCTTTAGTTTTGTGCTACATCTTAATTCAATCTTTAAGTGTTTGTGATTTTTTTTTCAATTTACATTCCGTGAATTAAAAAAAATATTTTTTGTTTTGAGGGTATTTGTGTTGTAGATGAGCACGGCAGGTAATGTTACTTTAAATTTATCAAAAAATAAGATGCCATAAACATTGTTGTGTAGCAAGCACGATTTTGTCTGCAAAATTCCTAAGACCTAAAATTTACACAACATAGTCGTGCTCATTATTTTTTGCACAATGAGTTAGCATGAACAATTCGTGCAAAAAAGTGAATTCTAGAATTTTACATGACTGAGTTATGCTTCCACGATTTCCAAAATAGACATCATAATTATGGATGATAAAATTTATAATTATCTATAATATCAATAGAAAAGAAAACCTCAAACAGAATAACTCAAACAATCGATAAATTAAATTCAGATTATGTTTTTTTGCACGACTGGGTCGTGCAACAAAACAGATTATGTTCTGTATTCTGTTTTGTTGCACGACCCGGTCGTGCAATCAGCACGAATTCCTTATAATCCATGAAAAACATGTTTTACAGATTTTTTTAAGGAAAAGAAAGGCAAAATATGGAGATTAAATGACTAGGATCTTTGAAGATTGGCATTCAAGATACAAAAAGCCAAGAATGCCCACTATATTTTAATGAAATTCGAGTTGGAAGCCAAATGGATTTATGATTTTAAGAACTTTTAGACAAAGATGAAAGAGTCATTCGACATCTTGTGATAAAGAGGGATAAAGCAATCACTAAGGATTGCCTTCCACACGTTGCGGCTGGTATGCAAGGTTAAATCCATTTTCAAATCTGCAATTTTGCAATTTCAAATCTGCAATTTTGCACGACCGGGTCGTGCAACATTACAGATTTGCACGTTTACTTCACGACTGGGTCGTGCAAAATTTTCGATTTCACATTGATGCACAACCTGGTCGTGCAACACAAGGTGGTTTTATAGTTGATTTAATTCAAAGCACGACCTAGTCGTGCAATAGAACCAATTTAACTTTGTTGCACGACCTAGTCGTGCAATTAGCACGATTAGGTTGTGCCAAATTTCTGATTTTAATTTGCGCATGACCAGGTCATGCAAGTACCATGGCTTTAGTCATGCTAATTGATTGTAGAGTTTTTTCTAAGTTTTTCTTATATTGTATAGTTTTCACTCTGATTACCGGCAAGTCCATAGAAGTTATACGTCATCCAGATCATGCTCAAAAGTATAGGAAGGAGTTAGCGGCAGATATGTTTGATGTGAGATCGTGGAAATGAGTTGTATAACCATGTTGACATTCCGCATTGTAGAAACCATGACATTCCTCTCAAACTTTGTAATACTCTTTTGAATATACGTATTTGATCATGACTTTCCTCTCAAACTTTGTAATACTTTTTTGGATAAATGTATTTGATTCAAGGGAATGAGTAATTGCAGCATCATACCTTTGTTGATTTTAATGTCTTTATATTGATCTAAAACTTACTGAATAGTCGTATCACTTTGATAATTATATGCCAATTTTATTCACGGTTTAAGGGTGTATATGTAACAATTTTAAACACATCATCCTTTAACTTCTTATAATATTTGCTCCTATTTGCATGACTATTTTTATGTCTGCTACTTTGCACGACTATATTTCACTGTACAGGAGTCCATCATGTAGTAGAAATTCTGGATACTTGACGGGTTCGATTCAACCATAGCATATACACACACTTTACAAGACAAACATGGCAATACCGTTGTCCAGAAATGAACAAGGAATATACAGTTTTTGTAATCTTGCTGATAAATGCCTTTACCAGATGAGTGTGGTCAAACGGAGCACTGCGTTTATCATCTCCAGTAACAACAGTCCAACCATCGAGCCACATACGGTCACGCCTTTAAGCATTAAGCATAATCAAAGAAACCAGATTGCATTAAGCAATCTGGTTTTTTACACGACCAGTCGTGCTGACTGCACGCCCCGGTCGTGCAATTTTCCAGTTTGCATTAAGCAATCCGCCTTTCTGCACGACCCGGTCGTGCCCCCGGTCGTGCAATTTGCACGACCGGGTCGTACAATTTTGGAGATGGCAAATGCAATCTGCCTTTCTGCACGACTCGGACGACTTGGTCGTGCAATTTCGCATATTGCTTAATGCAATCTGCCTTTCTACACGACCGGGTCGTGCAGTCAGCACGACCTGGTCGTGCAGAAAATCAAATACATAATGCAATCTGGTTTTCTGCACGACCCGATCTGGTTTTCAGCACGACCGGGTCGTGCAGAAAACTAGATTGCTTCACGACCCCTTCTCATTTTGTGGCAAAACATTATCATGATCCCCCATCACCCATTTAACTGAAATCCAGTGCCATTCAACAGAAAATACAACTTTTATTGAATCTCCTAAACCAGCAAACTGGAAGGCATGCATAACTAGTTCATCCTGTTTCTTTGCAGGCACAAACACAACAGCTTTTAGAGCAAAGAGTCTCCGTCTCCCCTTCGATTCGTGCAAGGAGGAAAGCTTCTTATCGGGTTGGGAATGGGAAGGAAGATACTTTCATTCCCCAACTAAAAGCAGTAATGAAAAAAATATCATCGACATAAACAAGCAATGCGATCATCCCTCGGTCACTATGTTTAAAAAAGACCGAATGGTCTACTTGACTTCGGTAGAAACCGAGTTCGCCAGTTCAGGCTCAACTCCTCGCTTTACGTTAGCGGACCTACAGGTCGGGCCGGGGCTCTGCGCTCTTTCCTTCTGTGTGGGACGATGCTGGGGATAGAAGGGAATGCGAATGGAACAATCAAATGTATCTGGAAGACATCTAAGACAGACACATTCCATCAAAATAAGATGTATGAAATAAGATTTTTCTCACGTATAAGACAGACACATGCCAAAGGAAAAGTAATATGTTAACACAAAATGAGCTTTACAAGTTGTCAGCTCCTCTGAGCTTTACATGGATACAAACGATAATAACATCACCAAAGGTTTACTCTACAATTACTCGTTCCATCAAAATCAAATACATACATCCGAAAGAGTGTTACAAAGTTTCTACAATGCAGGATTTCAACATGGTTTGAGCGCTCATTTCCACAATCTCATATCGAACATGTCTGCCGCCAACTCCTTCCTATAGTTTCGAGCATGGTCTGGATGACGTATAACTTCTACAGACTCACCAGTAACTAGGCAATTAAGTAACTTCTGCGCTCATTTGCAAATCTGTGCCGAATGAACCAAAATGCGCCATCTATATGCTGTAATCATAAAAACATTTTAGTTGAAAGTAACTTATAATTGACATGCACTAATATGTTGACTTCCATACATACCGCGTCGGACAACCACTCTCTAGGTTTAACCATAGTGCTAAAGAACTTCTTGTCACCAAGCACTGGCCCGAGTTTAACACTACATGACAAGCAATTTATGAGAACATACTTATGCTGCATGACACAAAAGAAATGGAAGGATGATCCCCACTTACAATTTTTCGTCATCTTCTTTGTGACGGAGCCAAGTATTCAATTCTTTCAAGCTGTCCTTCTCATCGGGTTTGTGTTTCTTCAATGGGTTTGTGTAAGGAGGTCTACACGATTGTGCGCGTGTTGTTGGCCGCTTACGCAAGTATACCTTCTGTTTGTCACTTATAATAGTGATATCTGGTGGGGACATGCATGTGTTGGCGGGAATCTCCTTCTCACGTTTGTGTTCAGAAACAATATTGACAACGTCAACATTGTCAGTGGCAGTGTATTCAGAAGTCGGCTCCCCCACTGTATCTTCATTATGCCACTCTCTCGACGGAGTAGTGAAAGGGTTATCAAAAACCTGTAATCAACAATCAATACCATAACATGAGATGCTGAATTTTTTTGTAGATAACACAACAAATAAAGAAGTAAAAGTATTATTGACCGGAGAAGGGGAACTTTATTGTTGTCGGGAATCTCCGTATCGAACTTGTATAAATGAAAGGATTTGATTAATCGAGCTCTCCATCCGATGAAGTCTTTCGGTGATGTCATCCTCCCTTTTACGTTCTGCGGCACGAAGATAGCCTATCTCGCCCTCTATGTGGACGATCTTCTCATTCTATAAAACAATCAAGAAGAGACAAAAATTTGAATGCTATGTGCAATAGTCAAGCAATGTGTTTTGTATTCTTTTTTTTTTTTTGCACGATCAGGTCGTGATATCAGCACGACCCAGTCGTGCAAAAAAAAAGAATACAGTTTTGATTCTTTTTTTTTGCACGACTGGGTCATGCCACCCTTTTTTTGCACGACTGGTTGAAATCATCCCACATCTGCATGTGCACAAAAAAGAGTATTGTTATTAATAAAACTGGTTGAAATTAACTTTTAAAATAGAAAATGTTGAATAATTGTATAAAGAACGGGAATCTTACTCAACAAAACTGTTGAAGTTGAGTTCATTGTTTCTACCACTTCTATTATCATACTTGGACATTAAAAGTTGGAAGACTGAAGGTGGGACTGCATATCCAACACTGTAGAGAGCATCACTTAACTCTAACAGATCAATTTTCCCACTTCTCTCTCTATCATATCTCTCAAATACGCTTTATAATAGCCAATTTCATAATAAAAATTAAGTGCTAGGAAATGAACAATTTCATTAACATAACAAATGGCATTGAAACAAAAAATGTATAGTTGAGAGGAATTATATTACCATTGCAGTGCATCTCAATATTTATTTAGATCCCAAAAGGGAAAAGCCACAAAAATGTAAGTAGTCAAAATGTCTTTGCAAACTGGCCAAGCAAAGAGCTAGAGAGTGTTTCCAAGAAGCGAATTTATCAGCATCTTCCTTATGAATACAAATTTATTTTGCAAACCTTTTCTTAATAAGGTCTAATCCAAGCACAAAAAAGGGGATTGACCCCAAAGCACATCATTTTAAAATAACGGTGATTGCCTAACATTTTTCTAATGCTAATAGTACCAAAGAAGAGATTCATTGCTAAAGGTCACTAAAATAATTCAACTTTGTTTTGGATGAACTGATAGAATTTTATGGAATTCATACAGTTAAAATATAAAAACAAAGCATTGAGAGAGTAGGAATTGTGCAATTAACATGTGCCCATCAAGTTCACAGAATAATCTTCAATCAAAAGTGATAGAATTCACAGTTGTTCATATTTGGCCTATGAAGATAAAGAAAATAAATGGGTAAAATCCCATATATATTTATTCCTCTTTCTGGTCTCTTTTTCCCGGGCAAAATGGAACTGACAGAGTTAAGGCAATATATAATCATTTTAAGTGGAGATAAAAGAGATTAAGAAGGCTACTCAGTCATCATTGACCAAGGCAACTCCACAATTCATCAAATTCTTTAGCTTGTCAATTAAAGGACAAATACCAACAAAGTCAATATGAACTGAAGATGCAAGTAGTGACAGAGGCCAACTGGACGTGAGTTTAGCGCCTGAGCAAGGGGAGATGCAAATCGCAAGCAGTGACGGAGGCTAGCCAAAAGTGAGCACAGTGACAGAGGAGCATAATGCGACCACAGAAATGAAGCGATGCCAGATGCGTGAGACTGGTGAGGTTTGTTCTGTGTGGGTATTTTTTTTATTTATTATGAGTATTTTGGTCTTTTCACTTCTTAAAACGGGTCAAAAATAATCAAATTTAAAAAAGGGGTCACTAATAGATAGTGGAATGGACAGGGGGTCGAAACATTTTGGCTTTTTCCGGCAAAACGACAATTTAATCACTGATTTCAATTATATGAATGAATAGAGCTTCAAACGAAGATCATTTTAGTACTGATTATGTTACTTGACATGCAACATCACAGACGGTGGAAGGCAGCCGGTGGCGGCCATGGTCGCCATCCGGCAACATAACTCCATATTCAAATTTTATTAAATATGTAATTTTTAAATATTACATTAAAATATATTTTGTTGAAAAATTAAATTAATTGACTAAATGATCATTTATTTTGATTTTATAAAAAAGGTAATTATAGTATTTCCAGATATTCGAATTTTTCATATAAAAAAGTCGTAGTTTTTCATATTTCCATTCAGACATATATGCCTGAAAATAAATAATCAAACCCCAAAACAAACGAGTGAAAATTTTTAGATCATTGAATTTTATTCAAATTCAAACTTCAGAGCTCAAAACAAATGGGCCATTAGTTTATATTGCCCAATTTTCAGAGAATGACCCCTTCTCTCACCATTTGCTTAAAAGTGACCCCCTTTTGAAATATAACTATTATTGACCCTTTTAAGAAATGAATGTACCAAAATACCCATAAGAATTAGAAAAATAACAACAAAAGAATGACAACTCCCACTCCTATCCATGCGAACGTTTGTGCCAATACCAATACCCTAACGAACCCACCTCTGTTGATCTGTCACCATGCCGATGGGCTCGCCTTGCTCCGTCGCTTAAGTGGCCTCGGTCCACCACTGTCCTCGCTTCCTGATCGCCTTACTCCACCTTGCTCTGCCGCGGTGCTACCATCGCCTTCTTGTCTCCCAATCTCTTTGGTCGTAAACTTCTCGCCTGACTCGATCGCTGTGGTCACGTCCCTCGCCTCGCTTCGTCACCGTGGTTGCGTCCGTCGCCTAGCCTCCAAGCTCATCAAAGACGATTCTCTCTCCATCTACAGTACTCTCTCCTTTGTATATTAAGCATATTAAGATTATTTATTTAAACTTCCTTTCATTTGTCTTCTTTGTTTTGATTCTTCCTGGTAGCTTCTCTTAGGCTTGAAACCTTAATCGGGATTGAAATATCAGTATCTGTGGTTTGCTTCAAATTTGCTTAATTTAGAAATTATACAATATGAAAAATTGGTTGTTTCTTATCTGCCTTATCTACATAGCTTCACCATGCCTTTTAATTTAATTTAATTTAATTTATTTTTTAAATGTAGTTCTTCATGGTTAATTTTTTATGCATTTTGTTCATACGTTATGAAGGTAATCGATTCTTTTTTTTTAATTTTAAATTAAAATCGTAAATCAATGGCTTGTCCTCGGAAGCTTGTTATTATTGTATGTGGTCTGATGCTATCGAGAAAATGAGATTTTTTTATATTACCAAACATTAGAGAGATCAGCATATGTTACCATCATTATCACTTGTATTACGTAAAGGATTTTGATATATTTAACAGATATGCGTTTCAATTCTAAAATTAATATTTGAATTTGAAACATATTAGAAAATTTGCAAAATAAGAAAATGAATTCTTAAAGAATATCCAAAGACACCCTTCTTAATTACCATTATTCATGGCTCACTAGATGGCTAGATGCTAAAGTTGGTTTATGCTTAATAAGTCCCATTCTCGCATGCAGAGGCTACACTAATGAAGCTTAAATTATTGTTGAGGCCTATATATAACATAATGGCTTGTAAGTAGATGATATGGGTTTTGAGTGCGTATATCATGCATAATCATTTTTGACATTGGCCTTTATGCTTAATGCATATGTTGATTTTACTATTGTGAATCACTATCTTGCACTGCCAAGTTTTATGTTGTTATTTGGTGACGATTTATGTACTTGCAATGCAATTTATAAGTTGTGTTCTCATAATGTGGTGAAGTCAAATTAGAATGATGAAATCTTGAATAGGTTTCATGAAGTCAATTGCAAGGAAACCTGTGTTTATTTCCTCCTCTAGTGGCAGTCTATCCTTATCATGTTTCACCTCTCTTTGAGCTATTGCTGATTTAATGGTCCATATATCTTCTTGCTATTTGATTAACTCGACGCAGTTATCACTTGTCTTTTACATCTCTAAGAACTTTTTATTACCACGTTTGCTACATCACATACTCACTATATGGATGGATGTTTCATGTCTACCATTTTTTTGAGATTTACATATAATTAGATCACCTCCGTAACTACTGTTTTGGGTACTGTGAGGCTTAGAAGTCATATGTTGATATTCTTCCTTGGATTATTTCATTGATTGCTGCTAAACCAGTTAAACAATTATGTTTTTTTAACTTCTGATTATATGAACTTTAATCCTACAGGACATTAGTTTTCTAGAAGCAGATAACAATACACCAACAGGTATGCTGAGTCAAATTTATATTTTGTTTCCATTTTGGGAGTTTCTGTAAAATCTGGGTGTTGCTCTATTTATGTCTTAAACCACATTGGAAAGATATTGGTAGTACAAATCCAATTGATATTCATGCTTTGTAGTTATAAATATGTAACATGTTTGCTTAAATAGCAGGATCCCAAGCAAGTCAACGAGTTGAGACTTTGTCTGTAAGAACTAGGTAATGCCATTTCTTCTTTTAACTACACACTTAATTATAATGGATTATCATTTTTTGGGAGGATTGGCACTTATTAACAGAGTTTATGACGTCAAGTTTAGACCATTAAAGTAGAGCATTTTGGATGATTGAGGTTAGATCTAGCATCTACTGTCAATGCACTTTGGAAATAATATAATTAAGATTGGAGAGCAGCTAGTGTCTAAATATTTAAGAGATGTATACATACAGCATAGAGTTTGGTAGTAGTAGGAGAGAATTGACCAGATACAACTCTTTTTCTTTTTGTTTACTTATCTATTTATATAATTTTACTGAAGCATATATAGGATTATAACTTTATTACCATGATCATTTTTAAAAAAAGAGATATGCTTATGCATTGGATAGATTATTAATATACATTGTTACATGTGAAGCGTTGTTTTAGATATGGTTAAAACAAGCAACAACGGTGGTGGTGCAGACCCATGGCGGTCATTCGAGTCTAAGGTGTTCCCCAACAACAGATAAGGTGTCACTCCAATTTATCGTTAAACTTGTTTCTTTAATCGTAATATCCTCTCTTGAAGTTGCAACTAACCATTATGTTCTTTGCTCGTGCAGTGGAGATTGTGGAATTTTTATTATAATGCATCTTCGTTGCCTGATTACTGGTGAGTCCATAGAAGTTATATGTCATCCAGACCATGCTCGAAACTATAGGAATGAGTTAGCGGCAGATATGTTTGATATGAGATCGTGGAAATGAGTTACAAAACCATGTTGACATTCCGCATTTTAGAAACCATGACATTCTTCTCAAACTTTGTAAAACTCTTTTGGATATATCTATTTGATTCAAGGGAATAAGTAATTGCAGAATCATACCTTTGCTCATTTATTGTCTTTATATCCATGTATAACTTTTTGAATAGTTGTAGCATTTTAGTAATTATATATGCTAATTTTATTCACGGTTTAAAGGTGTATATGTAACAATTTTAAACACATCATCCTTTAACTTCTTATAATATTTTAGGCAGTTTTACTCCTATTTGCATGACTATTTTTAAATCTGCTACTTTGCACGAGGTGGTGGTGCAAAAATGCCACTTTCATGTTCACTGCACGACTAGGTGTGCATATAGCACGACTAGGTCGTGCAAAATTTTCAGTTTATTTTTTTCACTGCACGACCAGGTTGTGCTGATAGCACGATTGTGTCGTGCAACAAAACAGATTTCACTCTATTGCACGACCTGGTCGTGCTGATGGCACGACTGGGTCATGCAACAAAATCGATTTGACTCTATTGCACGACCAGGTCGTGCAATAAAACCGATTCACTCTATTGCACGATCGGGCGTGCTGGTCGTGCAATAAAACAGATTTCACTCTATTGAATGGTCAGCATGACCGGGTTGTGCAACAAAACCGACTCACTCAATTTCACTCTATTCCGACTGAAATTTGTGCACGACTGGGTCGTGCAACACTTAGTGGTTTTGCAGTTGATTTTATTCACTGCAAACCCAGTCGTGCAACAGAACCGATTTTTGGTTTATTGAACAACCTGGTCGTGCAATTACCACGACTTGGTTGTGCCAAATTTCTGAATTTACTCTATTGCACGATACTTTGAGTTGTCCTATTTTAGATGTTACTCTTGTCCATTTATATTGATATTATAGATAACTACAATGTAAGAGAAATAAAATTGCATTACAATGATATAGCTAACTGGTATACAAGAACACTTAATAATAATTTTGAGCATTGAAGTCATTAGTCAACAACATCAACCCCTAACATGTCCAATGAAACGATTACAATACATACATCCATTGCTTCAAATAATGCTTTTAATAAGCAGTAGCAACATGTGGTTGTTATCATATTCATGATGTGGTTACTCCCCACCGATATTGTTTGAAAGAGCATCCTGATTTCTTTGGGTTGATAGCGAATTCATCAAATGACATGTCTTCCAATTATAACTTCTGCCACCACACCTCCCACATTTACGTGATGTCCTTTCTTCACCCAACGACGGAATTCGATTCTTCTTTTTCCGACCCCGTCCGTGACATTTGGCGGGGGGTAATATTATATGCGCCTCAACTTCATCTAGGATGTCCCACTCCTCAGACGAACCAACGACGAAATTCGATTCTTCTTTTGTCCCTTTTTCTCTCTTCTGCAACTTATTACCTCTGATATCGCTCTGCACTTCTCACAACTGTTATTCTTCTCTTTTGACACTATTTCTTTGCTTCTCATATCATTTGTTTCTCACTTCTGATGACGTCTCTTTGCTTCTCACCTCCATGCAATGCCCTATAGAATTTTGCACGACTTAGTCGTGGCACCTGCATGACCCATTCGTGTTGAAAATAACTCATATAATGCCCTCTGAAATTTTGCATGACTGACACATCTGAAAAAGGATTGTCTCCCAAGTATAAGAGTGTCGAAGTAATAAACTCGGTGAGACCGGGGTCGATCCACGAGGAAGGGGATTTTAGCGCTACAAACTATAAGTAAGTAAATATAATGTGGATGATTTCAAGGGATGATAAAATAATATCAACAAGTATGAGTAAAGAACAAGTTCTTAAATAATAAATGAGAATATCACAAGAGAAATTAACACAATAATAATGAAAGCTAAGGTTAGGGGATCCTCCCTTGATATATCAAATAAGGTTAAGTATCCCATTTTAGTTATATGAATTATATTTGTTTCGTTACCAATATTTATACCACTACTTGTAAATGGGTTCAAGCATCCAATGTGCCAATCACTATATGTCTACAACAAATCAAGGTTCCTAACTAGATTCATGTCGGTAAGGAAGAACCATACGACATCTAGAAAGGATCCAAGCATTTGATGTGCCAAGGATTGTCGACAATGGATCAAGTCCTCTACTTTACGAGTGGTGTCAAGATTGATTGAGAAAATAAATATAAATCATATAAAATAAACAACACAATATTACGATTATTAAGCATATATTAAGGGTTAGAGAATCCTTACTCTCATATCAAGGGTTTCACCCTTTCACCTTAGCAAGAGAGAAGTTAGCAAGACATTATAAGAGAAAGAATACAAAATGAAAGAAAAAGGAAATTCATTAATAACATTAAAACAAGAGAGAAACACAATACAAGATCCCAGGAAAGACTAAGATATTCCAGCCAAGGCCAAGATGCCTTAATGGGTCACAAGTCACCTCTATTTATAGATACATTTAGGGGCAAACTTATCAAATTACAAAGGAATAATTGTCAAATATTAGATGCATCAACTTTGACAATTGGGGTAATTAGGTGAACCGATTTTGACCACCGATTTTGACCTTAAATTATTGTGAATTTTAATCATATGTCTTTATGAAAGTCATAGATATTTCTCTCAGCTTTCTATAACATCTTGATTTATACAATTTGGATACGTATTCTGAGAGATATGATCAAAATACTGAGGCATGATCAGGCTGGGCCGAATCTGCAGATGGGTTCACTTCAAGCCCATTTTTGGTCTACTAAGAGCCCTCATTTGATGATGCTTGTGAAATACATCTTGTAGATAATTTAATTAGCTTTCCAAAACATTAAGATTTGCACCATTCTGATCTATAAATAGAGAGTTATGCCCATTTTACCGAACCTGTAACAAAACCAAAATTAAGAGGAAGTTAATTCCAAAGATGCAAATGCTACAAATATGCTTAAGTTGAGGAATTTAATGACACTATTAATGCAATATGATGAACTAAACTCTTATTAAACATATATATTTAAGTGTTCATCAACGACCTAAGCGTGCCAAACATACCCCATGCAATGCCCTCTAGAATTTTGCACAACTTAGTCGTGCCACCTGCACGACCCATTCGTGTCGAAAATAACTCATATAATGCCCTCTGAAATTTTGCACGACCTAGTCGTGCCACTTGCACGACCCAAGCGTGCCGAACATACCCCATGCAATGCCTTCTAGAATTTTGCATGACCCATTCGTGTCGAAAATGCCCCATGTAATGCTCTCTGGAATTTTGCACGACCTAGTCGTGTAACATGCACGACCATGTCGTACAGAATTGTGAACAACAAAAAATTTTCACTAATTTTTTGCACAACTAACACTAACCGATTCGTGCAAAAACATGACTTCTGCAATTTTACACCACTAAGTCGTGCAACATGCATAACCGTATAGCTTTAAAGAATAATTCAAACAAGAAATTAAGTATATGGGGTTCTCTTGTTACCAACGAAGTAGCAGGAAAATTAAAAAAAAAAAAACCAGATTGGCCTATACATACTTTGTTCAACTTTCACTTCACTTTGCAATTGAAGGTTAAGAAATCATATAGCTTTTCTGTATCTTTTATGCCAATCTTCGAAGACCCCAATAATTTACTGCACGACCCGTTATATTTCTATAAAGTTCTCATTTATTGTATGACTTAGCGTGCAAATTTTCAGATTTTATTTTCTTGCACGACTTGGTCGTGCTGGCAGCATAACTTAGTCGTGCAAAATTTTGTGATATTTCTATATTCTTATTTACTGCATGATTTAGTCGTGCCTCTTGCATGACCCAGTCGTGCAAATTTCCATATTTCTTTTTTTACAAGATTGGGTCGTAATGTAGTATGATCGAGTTGTTCAAAATTTTGTAATATTTTAATTAAAGCTATCACTAGCTGCACGACCTAGTCGTACAAAATTCCAGATTACACATTTTTACACGACCAAGTCATTTAAAAGCTTATGGTTAGATCATGTAAGATTCCATGTTATTTTATTAAACTTCTCATTTAATGCACAACTAGATTGTGCAAAATTCTAAATTACACATTTCTATATGTATGCAAAATGACTCATGACTATATCACATTAAATCAATTTTCTTGCCTAGTTAATGAGAGAATGCAATCACAACACGATCAAATAACACAAACAAAGACAATTTCAACCTTTAATCCTTCATAGCAAACTAGAAATTGATTGATATTTTGTGTGTTTGCTCGAGTTACAGAATTTGAAAACAGTCACCAGATGGTCATCCAACTGAAACACATGAAAGACAAACAATTTTGATAAGCAACAACTAGACCTTTAGCCAACATAATGTGAAATTCTTTTGACATTGTAGTTCATGTGATGCAAATCAATTAAAGGAGGCTAAGCTTCCATCTCTCTATCTTGTCTATTCATTTTGTCTACTATTCGTCAAAAGACATAGGGATGAAAACGTCTAGGTATGGAGCTGCCTTGTTGAGCCTGCCTCAAGTGCATTTGCAATGCATAGTTGTCCACCTCAAGGGTTCTAACTGTTTCTAACATTGACAAAGCAACTGTTTCAATTGTTGCAACTCTTGGTTTCTACCCTCAAACTCCTTCTGACGCTCAAGCTAAGTAGTTATTGCACATTTAAGGGTGGAATTCTCTCGGATCAATAAATGAAATTGTTCCTTCAGCATCATTTCTTCCTATCCAATAAAAGATCATAACTATATAAGCCAGCAAAAACACATTTGTAACTAAAGCCATATAATAGCACCTGCATCAAGGAGAAAAATCTTAACTTATGACAAGTTCTTTAAAACAGCAAAAATCCACTATATTATAGAGCTTCACTGAGCTGTATGTTTGTCATGTTATGATGAATTTTCATCCATACAAAAAATTGTTAATAAAATAGCATCATCACTATGCAAATTGTATAAGTTTGGTATGGCATCTTAAACGTACGAAGTAAAAACTGCAATATCAACCCCTAAAAGCACGCACAAATTATAGCAGTTTGAATTAATTAACAAGAGATACACACCTTTTGAAAACTTTGTAATGCCTCATCAGCAGTACGTGCCATGATGGATTTCTCTAAAATTTGCAACACTCTTGAGGCAAGGGCTTTAGCATCATCCATATTAGTAACACTCATTATTTATGTCATAAACGAGTCCACCCATTTTGCACCATCATTGAAAGCTTGTTTGGAGTCGATTGATTGTCAGATGCAACAACATTTATAGAAACAATCATTCTAAAGTAGCTGAAAAAAAAAAAGAAAGAAAATAATTTATCTGCACAATCAAACGGAACATACAAATCTTAGACATGTTGAATTCTTAAGATTTTGAAACTTCGATAAAAGTAGCCAAATCCTCATAGCCACCACAACTCCAAAAATCATACCCCAACCTAGTGCTACCACCCCCATTGACATTAGATTACCAAAACTAGTAGTAACAACATCACCGCCAACTATAGTCATATAGAATACCATCACTTTTGCCATAAGCACCACCATCATAATCATGGAAATCACCCACACTAGTATTATCAAACACCTCGACTATAATTCTCTGCCATTAACGCCTTTGTTTCCTTCAAATACATATAACAGCAACTACCAAACCCAGAATGCGATCTTGAATACTTACATAACCAAAGTTCTACTGTAAGCGCATCCCACCGAATCCATCACCCATCACCGCCTTTTAACACCACGCCGACAACCACTCACAACTGCCATCAGCACCAATTCCACCACCTACCAAATCCACAATCCACTACAACTTAATTGTACTAGGCATTCAATTCTTATCCCTTCCCTTCTGGAATTTTAAAATTCATCCCCTATTACAAATCAAAACAGAACATTTGAATGATAACATAAAATCCAAACTTTAGCTATCTAAGAAATTCAGATTTAATAGAAATTTTCCATCTCTATAACACCACCCTACCCCCATGCCCCCACACCCAACCCCAACCCCTACACACAATCCCTCTAAACTTTTCCTAGCAACTAAACAGAACATTAATGATGTAAATAAACAAAGATCGCAACAGATTTGAACGATCTCAAATTATTGATTTAAGCAGATAACAATGAATTAATATAAAAAAATCGATTTTTTTTTAAAGAGAAATGAAATCGCGAGGAACTTGAGACGATTTGTATGAAAATTGAGGAGAAGAACAATAGAGAACGCAACGATCTTCGTCTCCAGATTTCATTCATCACTATCTCTCTCTTCGTCTCTCTTTCTGTGGAGAGATCGTGTAAAGCTACCATTTTTCAGAAGTATAATTGAAAACACAGATAAATTTTCACAAAGGATATTAGTATCTTTTCATATGTAAAAGGGGTTAAAAATAATTAAATTCTAAAAGGGGGTTACATTTATCAAGTTGACTTAAAAAATGGTCATTTAAAAAAATATCCTGTTTATATTTTGAAAAGGTTGGGGTTTCAGGTGTAGGCAAATAAAGGAAGGTTTGATTAATCACCTTGTATATTTTTCTAAATCTCTGAGCGCCAAAACGACATCGATTAGACTCATAGTTTCTTTTTAATATATTTATTATGCTTTGTTAAATAATTTAAATCTGAAGGTATATTTTTATTTAACTTTATAAAACTATATTATTTAATTTAATTATTACCACTTATTTTGATATTTTTAATCTATTATCATTTTATTTAAATATAATGAAAATTTCACGTTTTAAAATTTAAAATAATTTTATATACTTCTCAAACTTTTCATGTTTTAAAAAAATTGGTTTCCTGATAAATTAGAATATAAAATTGATTTTTTTATGATCATATATAAAATAATAATATTTCTCTGTACTCAAAATTTTAATGTTTATAGATTTTCTTAGTAAATTAGAATATAGGCTTGATTTTTATTTCCATAAAATTATATAATTATATTTCTTTATTTTGCTATAGGCAAGCCAACGTGGAAAAAAAATGCATTTTTCCATAGAGACGTTCAGCAACGTGCACAATATGCAAATCGCTGAAAGCCAATTTTCATGATGCACATGTATTGCACATTGTGCAACATACAGTCGCGTGTGTTACGAAAAGCCTGATACATGTATCCCATTTTTCATATAGTTTTTTTTTTTTGTAGCAAACATGCTGCTTATGTTTAGTTTGTGACTAAAGATGATGGCAAGGGCAGTCTACTCTTACCTTTCCAGCTCCAGCCTCACTTTGCACTCATTGGACACTAAGGGGCGATTGTTTTCCTATATTTGAATTTGACTAAAATCTAAATATGTCTGAATATAAATGTCAAAATAATATGTTTGCTTTTGTTTTTTAAGATATGATAATAAGTCTTAAGTTGTTTACTTCTAATAACTACAAACATCTAAATGTTAATAATTTAACACATATGCCCTTATTTAATATTATCTGTATTATACATTGCATAAGTTATATAAACATTTTTAAATAATCAATGTAACAAAATCAAAATTAAAATACTATAGTGTCGTAAAAAATTATAATGTTAATTAATGTGTCTCATATGTAATATGAAATTTTTTAATTACTATTTAATTAAAAAATAAAAAATAAGTATTCAAAAAATTATTTTAACTATAAAATAATTAAAAAATTAATTTGATGCTTGAAAGAGTTGCTTAAGGGTTCAAAGATTGTACTCCCAAAAAAGTTTAGGATTAGGAAAAGATTATAAAGAATTTATAAAATAGGAATTAGTTAAAATTATCAAACGCGTTTTAGAACACAAAAAATAGATAACCCATTCAAATCTTTTTTTATTCAGATAAAAGCAAGAAAAAAATAGTTTTTGTCTATTCAAATGTTTTTGTTTGAAAAAAAGTGTTTGGTTCTAACAACAATCACCGTAAAAAAATATGAAAGGCCTTCAAATAGAAAAACAATCACCCCTATCATTGAATTTTAAAAAAAAAAATTGAAAATTCTGCTTTGTAGGAGGGAAAAACAATCAAACCCTAATAAAAAAATAAACCCTTCAATTAAAAATTAAAAAATAACTAAAATTGAAAAAACTATTGATTCTCAGCCAAAATTTTACAAAAACATCTAAACCCTAATCCAAATTCACTAAATTCGAGAAGAATTCAAAAAGACGAAAAAGCATATAAGAAAAGCAAGAATTCAAAATCTACATGGGGGTTAAAAAAAACCTATAAATCATAAAGATTTCCTTATTCCAAGCGTGAATATGGATATCCTTATTCGACAATTGTTTTGGCTATACAAATTCAGGGACAACTTAGTATGTTTTCCACTTCGCTAACTCCAATTGAGAAACGTAGCAACGAGGTCGCTTTATTTACCTGGAGTTTACCTTAAACACAAATTTGAATGAATTTGATGTTAAAAAGCGAGTGAAATTGATGAGAGGAAGGCGAGATTGAGCCTTGAGTAGAATGGTGCTTTGTGAAGGTGCTTATGCAGAGGAGGCTAGAAAAGGATGGGTGGGCTTTGATGGCGATGGAGGCCAAATGGGACCAACTCAACAAATCTTGACTGCATCCCATCTGAGTCAAACAATATAAACCAACAGGATGAAAAAAGGAGTTTTAGGTTGGCCACCACAACATTCGATAAACAGTCACAACCATAACTTTTTTACCCACCCAAGCAAAACCAAATCAACCAAAATAGAGAGAGAAGGAAAGAAAGAAGAGAGACAGAGATAGGATGAAAAAAAGAAATACATCTCCATGTTTTAGTTTGATTGGGATTTTTTGTATTTTTATTTTTATTTAATATGAATTTTATTTTATTAGGGAAAATTCAAAAAATGACCAAAATTTAGGGACCTGCTAGAAAAATGACCCACTCCAATAAAATTTGCATGCTATGACCCTTTGAACTGTGAAATTGTCCAATTACCCTTATGAATATAAATAATTCAATCTTTTATAACTTCCTTCATTCCCTCCACTTCCATAACCGTTTCCTCCCATTGCTCATAAAATTGAACTCTGAAAAAACTCTTGAATCCTTATTCAATCAACCAACACACATCGCACATCCATCAAAGGGGCAAAAACTTGACATTTACGTCGAGAATATTATTTGGGGAAAGCTTCACATAAGGGGGAGAAGCCAGCAAACACCGACTTGTGAAGAGCACGAAATCACAATGGTTAATCTCCCATTCCTTCTTTCTTTTTTCTTTTTTTTGGTTATATTCTATTTGTCTAGAATGAAAATCATTGTTGAATGCATATTAGCAGCAAAAATAGGCTAGATATTTTGCATTGGAAATGTGAAAGATTTGAAATCTAAAAATTAGGGATTTCATTGGGTTTTTTGGATTTTGATGTTGAATCAATATGTTAATGGAGTTTCGGTATGTTTTGTGAGAAAATTTGAAGTTGTTTGATTGATTGAATGTATATTGGATGCTTGGGATGTGCGAAAATGAAGGATTTTTTAGTGTTCAATGACAAAGGTAGACGACAAAGAGCGTTGGACTCGTTTTATGGACTAGCTCTCAACATCCGATGACAAGTGGGTTTCATTGTCGAGTGTTAGATTCATAACTTCGACAATCGACAACCCTTCGTTGTCTGGTCATTGAGTGTCAGATTCACTAAATCTGATAATCAATGCCCCTTCATAGTCTGGACATTGAGTGTCGGTTACTAGGAATTCAATATTTGAATTCCCATGTAACCGACACTCGAAGTCCATATTACGGATGGTTGTCAAGTGTTGTTTTTATGGAAAATCTGATGCTCGATAGACATGTTATACAGTTGGAGTCTGTCTATTTCATGAAACGGACAACCGACAGTGTCGAGTGTCGAACGTGATGTCAGATATTGGTTTAAGGAAATCGACAACCTACTTCTGTCGGACGCTCGATGTGTTAATTATAGGATGTCAGTTTTAATGTCTTGTTGAGTGTCAGATTGTTTATGTGTTGAGTGTTGTCGAGTGTTTTAATAGTTTTATAGATTTTTCACATTTTTTGAAAGTTTTTCTTAATCTAAATGTTTTTTGTGTTGTTATATGAAGGTTTGGACATGGCAAACCAGCATAGGCTTACAATTAACGTGAAGACGAGTGAGCATTACCATGCTGTAATCACAAATTTGGCGAGTTGGGAATATATTCAATGGATTCGTTCTACTTTGACTAAGTGCTAGAAGGACATGTTTTACAACACATGTTTCGAGCGCTACTTAAAGATTCAGAAGCTAACATTTTCATCCCATCTAGTCCACAATGTATTGCTATAGGAGGTACAGATAGTTGGATTTGATAACGAGATATGATTCCTTATTCAAGGTGCGGTATATATCATATGTTTCAAAATTATATTCAACTTTCTAATTAGTTCCATCGTTCGTATGTTGTAACAATCAATAATTTTGTTTCCAAGGTGGCTTATTCATTTCTCTACACACGAGCTTGGATTGGTAACTGGTTTGAAGTTTGCTGCTCAATTACCAAACATTCCCAATGTTCAAAATCCCTACCCATTGTTGGATAAACACTTTGGGGGTAACAATATGGTGCTGATAGATTTTTATTTGTTCCTTCAAAAAATAAATGTTCATGTTACTCTGGATAAGGATGCAGGGAAGCTGGCGGCGTATTAAGTTATGGATTGGCTTTTCATAGGATGGGATTAACGTCGATTTGTTTCTTGTCAATTGTTGAATTTCTGGATACATTGAATAGGTTTACTAACTATCCATGGGGTTCAGTGTCTTATGACTGGTCTATTAAAGGAATGAAGAAAGCGTTGGCTGGGAGATTGGAGAAGTACGAGAAATGAAAGGCCGCAAAGAAAGGCAAGGGGTCCCAAATTGAGAAGTATAACTTATAGAAGTGCCCATATGCTATACATGTATTTAAATGTTATGCATTGATGTGAGTAGTATGCACTTACATACAATATTAAATGGGTTTATAAATCATTTGTATTTTATTTACATGTTTGGATGTATGAGGTGGTGCCTTATATCAGTGATACATATGGTAGTACAGACAGTGACTTCGTGCATAAGATTCCATGATTGTTGAAGTAGGAGACATTGGAGACATTGCCTGATGATATTGTCCTATGTGACGTGATTAACATAAGGAGGAGAGTTAGTTATTCGTATTCCATATAATCAATTTCGTTTTCACATATGTACATGTTCGTACGATATTTAAAATTCACTTTCCTTTTGGTGCTGCAGGCCCGTCCTTTGGCCATTTTGGAGTCGAATGAGGCAGAGAGTGCCACGGATTGGTACAAGACTTTTTTAGAGGTTGTTGGGATATGAAGGGGCGTCCATGCGCAATGGGCTACATATGAGGACGCTCTTCTAAATAAGGGTGAGTTTGTTGAGCTGCCTCAAGACGAGAATGCAGAGGTCAAGGTCGAGGTGGAGCATTACGATGACCAGGGGGTTTCGATGTTTCGTGTGTGTGTATGTAGTTCTAAAGACTGTCCCGACCCCAGATACCACTCCATTATGATCCTTGACACTTGTCCACTTTTCTCCTCCATTAGGACATAGACCATCTCCCTCACACCTACACACAACTAGTCCACCACTAGGTTTGATTCCGTCACACACGGGCACACTATTAGTGCACTAACACCGCCTGTATCATCCACACATTTCTATAGTGATTCTGAGGTACATTATCAAGTATCTTTTTTGTTATCGAAATTGTGTTTGGTTTTGAATACTGACACTGGCATCTTTTGTGACATGGGCTATGTCTATAATGGTGGACTTTTAGTCCACGTCTTGCAGTAGTTAATGGGATTGAGAGAAGAGGTTAAAGCACTTCGGGTAGTTACAATGGGATCAAGCAGCAGAAGATTCAGATTTGGCCGATAACAGGGACATGCAGCAGTAGATGCGACTCATTCATCAGGCTATCATATTATTTTGTGGACATTTTGGCTACAAAGATAAGGTATCTATGTCAATCACTGAACAACCATAACATTCATCATGTGCACCTTTGTATTACTCCTCAATTGTAACATCTGTTTGTTATGTAGGATAGGGATGACACTAATAAGGAGGAGATCGAGGAGCTTGACCCGGTTTGGAACGCTTCACAAGACAACATTCAAGTCCTTGATAAGCCACCGATAGGATTTGTCTCTCTACGAGGTCAACGTCTTTTTCCTAGAAAATATAAGTGAAGCCTATTCGTCAACCCTACTGTACGAAAAAAATAGAAGATCTAAAAGGAGGAGGGTGTTTAGACTCAGCCTCAGATTGTCACTATACCCGTCATTACTCCCACAGTATAACCGTCTGTCCAGAATGACCCTAAATTGCACAACACCCACTCAATGGATGACCAGCTCGATGTGTCGACCCTTGTTCGTCGGACATGGGTCCCCCTATTTGACCCACTCACACTTTTGACAATGATGAGATTAGGACTTTCTATCATTGGATGTCGATAGCTTTTAGAGACGTCAACTTCAACGTCAGTTTTGTTGATCGAGAGTTTTTCAGGATTTTCACTATCAGTGGGATTTGGCTAGGTTTCGATGTGAAGGCATTATTTTGCGTAGATACGCTATATTATTCCTAAAAATATAATAGTTAATATGGACATTATTCTAACTAAACTTTATATGTGCAATACATTGATGTATACCTATGGGCATTACATTACAGATCGAAGGAGCTCGGCTCTAACCTTGTGAAGAAATCCATAATCTTGGACATGACATTTTGGGTACGTCCTCTGATTATGATCATAGCATAATGTTATTAACCTCCCTTTTGGTTTATTAGTTTGTTGTTTTGAAATTATTGCAATTAAAGGTGCAAGGTTTACGACAGTAATATGCAAAGAAGTTGGATGACATCAAATGGCAAAATGAGGCAGAGCTAGTCCTGTACATTGATGGTTACAGTCCTCTGGTTGGTCAATCATGGGATGAAGTAGAATAGGTAAGCAACCATTCTACTTATATCACTTAGTTTGTGATTATAGTTGCCAATACTACTTATATCCTTAAGAATTTTGTTCTAACATCTTCTTTTTATGTGTAGTTATATATACCAGTTAACTTTGAGGGTCAGCATTGGGTGGTGGGGTGCATAGATTTAAATTGCCGAGTGATTATCATTTACAATTCATATATTGATAACACATCCATCAAGCTCAAGGACACTTGTCGTTGCCTAGTAGAGATCATTTCGCCACTTTTGACACAAGGTTTGTTGCGTTCCCATGACTTTCTGAGTGATCCTTTTGACATAGAGTGTATCAAGTAGGGATGATAATTTTACTCATGTACCCACGTACCCGCATACCCATACCCTAATGAGGAGGGTATGGATATCAATTTTGTCAATTTGACCCTGAAGGGTATGGGTAGGGTGAGGGTATGAGTCTAAACCCTATCCATACTCTATATATACCCTTCATACCCTTTAAATACCCTATTAATATTAGTTTAACTAAAATATAAAAAGTTTAATACCTAAAGCATAAAACTACATCGTTTTAGCATAACTTAAAATACATTTAATACTAAATTTAATAAATATTGTTTTAACATTTGATGTTATAGAAGTTGTCGAGTTAGGGTCAAAATCATGATTGATAAATTGCAAGAAGAAGATCATGAAGGCTTTTGTCATTACCTTTTTTTTATATTCTTTTTAGTTTTCTTTTTGTCAAATATTTTTAGGATAAATTGCAAAAAGAAGATCGTGAAGGCTTTTCTTAGTTAAGTGTTTTTTTTTTTTGGCTAGTTGTTCAATAAGATTAAATTATTAGTATTGTTTTAGGGTTATTGTCACAGACCTCCCCTACCTTTTGGACTAATTTTGTCAATATGAACCGTTTGCATTTTGTCATAAATTTAGTCCCTACGTTTAGAAAAAGTTATCACACACTTCCCTTCTGTTAAATTTACCGTTAATCGTTAGTAAATATGTTAAATTTGAAGGGTTATAATAGTTATTTAAACCCATCAGTATTTTAAAATTAAAGAAATCTAAAATTGTTGAAGTGGTGATTCAAACCTAAGCCCTCCAGGACCTCTTATCCACACTTAACCACTGGACTAAGCAACTTTTTTAGTTTTAATTGAACAAAATGCATATTAAACCAACAGATCATCATCTTATGCTAGGCACACACGCAGAGCCAGTTCTTCTTCCTCACGCTTATCAACATCAATGGCACAAACGTGAACCATGCACCACCAATGCCTTTCTCTTTCTCCCTCCTTCCCTCACCAACCCGTGAACCACTCTCCCTCATCCATGAATCCGCCATCGTGTCTACCAACTTCAACCCCTTCTCTGATTCAACCAACTCCACCCAAACCCAACTGCTTCATCTCTCCCCCTTTCTCTCTTTACCCAAATATCATGCCACATTTCTCTCTCTAACCCAAATGTTCTTTTCGATGAAATAGGTTTTAATTTATTTATTTTTTGTTCATTTTGATTTTTTTAATCTTTCATCATTGGATTTGAATGGGTGTAGTGGTGGTGATGGCTACATTTTTGGGTGATGCTAACTAAGTTTTTTAGGTGGTGTGAGCTACGAAATTATGTAATTTGTGTTGATTTGTGTTGTTGTGCTTAGCGGCCATGTTGTGTTTGGGGGTATTTCTGCAGTTTGTAATTTTTTTCTATAGACGGTGGTGTTTGATTCTGGGTTGCTGGCTTGTGGGATAATGATGGCGTGGTGTTAGGTTAGATTTTGAGTTTGTAGTGGTGGTGGCTAAATTTTTTTAGGGGTGATGTTTGTAGTTTAATTTATTTTGCGGTGATTTGAAATATTATATTTTACTTTTAATTGAAATTATTTAATTTAATAATTTTTCAAAGGGTATTTAAGTAATTACAGAGTATTTGGACGAAAATATGATGTCATCTAACGGTGAACTTAATAGAAGGGATGTGTGTGACGACTTTTAAAAAACATAGGGATCAAATTTGTGAAAAAATGCAAACGGTCCACATTGATGAAATAAGCCCAAAAGGTGGGGGAGGTCTGTGACAGTAACCCTATTGTTTTATGATCGAACCCTATGGGTACCCTTTCATAAATAAGTAGGGTATTGTTTTTTATTAATGGATATGGGCAGGGTATAGGTATAAAACTTAAGACCCTTGAAGGGTATGGGTAAGGTATGGATATTAATTTTTTAATAAGAGTAGGGTATGGAGCGATACCCTACCCTATCCTACCCATTGCCATCCTTAGTATAAAGGATTGTGGGATTGCACTAAGGTTCCACAATAGGATATTGGTGGTAAGGCATATATATATTATACGCGTTGAAGTTCATGGAGTATTTGGTTGGAGGGGTGTCGTTCTCCAACATCAAGGAGTTCACAGAGAACACACTCTAGCATAAGATGTCCTTGCATTGTTGGGGACATAGGTTGGGCAAGACCGGTTTTGACACCACCATAGAAGCTAAACTAGTGGAGGTCACAGAGTCTGCCATTGAGCAGACCCACACCTAGCACAATTCATTGACTGAGGTCTTTAGATGCTACAACAAATGTTATATATCAGACGTAAGGTGGACCTGATTAACTTTGATCGTATATATTCAGTTTTTTTATTTATTTATTGTTAAATAGATACCATTTCTATGTACATATGACCTTCATCACATTTTTCTTTCTTTTTTTTTAATTTATGTATATCTTACAAATCTTTTTGTTAATTCATGCGATACGGATTACATATAAGAAAGTTTAACAATCAACAGTTACACAATACAAAGTGATTGCAATCCATTCCAATTGTTTTGTATGAATTACATAAAACAACAAAATACATGGGAATTTGTTGAAAAATTTTAACAATTACACACTACATAATGGTATCCATTCCAAGGTTATGTGCAATTTACACAAAACAGAAATAATGTAATGGACGAAAACGTGTTGAAGAAGAAATATCATGGTTGGCGTCGTGCACCTATAGCAACATCTAAAGGGACTGGATTGCGGCACGTTTTCCTATTATGCCATGATCCTCCACACCTGCCCATAACTGCGCAATGAGCTTGATTCACCAATAGAAGGGATTCGATTCCTTCTAGGCGGCCCGGCTAGTCTCCCCATTATTGGTGGTAGCACTATTTTGCTACTAACATCTTCTGGAACCACCCAATCTTCACTTACACTAACTCAAACAACAGGCAAAGCATATGCATGAAGCAACCATTCATTTGTGCACCACTGGGTATAGTAATTATAACACATGAGTAGGCTCATATGCTTACAAACAGCTAATCCATGTGCACAAGGCAACTGATCAAGATCAAACACCCTACATGTGCAAGTCTAGACACACATGTAGACAACATTAACACGATTGTTTCTGTGCACCTCATACATAGTAAGTGAAATGCTGCTCACTCTCATCTGATCACCCTCTTTCAAACAGTCCTCTATCAACTTGTCAACCGAGAGAGTTAGATATAATTATGAGTTAGCAAATACTTCTCTTTGTTTGTAAAACCATTTTTGAAGATTTGCCCAATAAGAATCTACCAACAACATTATCGGAAGGAACCATGTGTTTCTTATAAAGCTGTTTATAAACTTAGCGATATTGGTTTATCATTATATTATACCGTCTCCCAGGGAATTGTGAACATGCCCATTCTCAACACTAACCTCCCGAAGATATGTTGTAGCTTGAGGCATATATCATTTGATTGTATGTATATGATAGATGAAATCATTATGGCGATATCTCCTCGCAATTTGAGTGAACATGCCTAACAAAATCTTATCCTTGAACTTACCCTTGAAGTTTCCCTTAAGATGATGGGTGCACAGGCCATGAAGTGCATTTGGAAAAATAGTACAAACAACTCTTTCAATGCAAGCATGGTGGTAAAAAATGAACGCTAATTCTTGTACATTTCCAACTATCCGATCACACAATTGTGTTATGAACCAATTACAGGATTCATCATTTTCAGAATGATAAACTCCAAATTCCAAGGGGTATATTTGTTTATTTCTATTCATGCATGATGCTAAAAACATTGTACCTTTATATTTCCCTTTTTGGTGAAACCCATTCACTGCGACAACTAGCCTAATACATGTTTCAAAACCTGGAATAGAAACCCCTAAACTCATAAAAAAGTACTTGAAGTGATCATTACCATCAGTTTCTAGAGCCGTTATTGTTCCAGGATTTTCCTTCTCAACCATGCAAATATAGTGAGATAGAAGCATGAATAATTCCTTATGAGATGCATGAAGTTCTTCCAAAGCTACCTCTTTTGCTCTCTATGCCTTGCGGTATGTGATGCTAACACCTAATGCCTCCTAAACATCAAACGTACTATCTCTGGGCCGATATATCCTAGATGACTAAATGAATTTGCTATTTATGTGTTTCCCAATAACAATAGAAGTAGCTTGTTTGTGATTTCGATTCAGTCCAACACCAGAACATGTGTGCTGATTGTTAAACTTCCTTACCGATAATAAATTGGAATATGCTACCTTGGTTGCCTGAATCTGCCACTTATAATTTTCTGCACGACATACGGCCTCAAACCTGGTTGTGTTGGACTTTTTCACCTTAAACTGAAAGTTGCATCGTAATGCCAAATTTGATAACTTCTCGCAAAGCTTGGTTTTGCTATTAAAAATTTGACTAATCGCAACCTAAATTTCATCAACTATAAAAGATGTGATATCATCGACTGTTGATATCAAATGCACAATAGAAGGCATATACCTGAATGTGTTTACCCGATAATCATCACTTTCAAGACCCAAATTGGCATCATTTGCCATAAAATCTAGTCTCGACTCTGCCTCTATCAGCTCAGCCTCTTGTCCTTCAGATGTAAGAGAAGGGGTAGACTGAATGGGAGTAGGAAAGGTCGATGGCACTTCCTAGTTCAAATTATCCATAACCTCTGTACGACCATCGACATTATCATTTCCATCATCATCATTGCCATTTAAATCATCATTGAAATCATCATTCAAGTTATGGTAAGATTCAAAAGCACGATCAGCTTGTCGTCGTCGTCGTCATCGTCGTCAACATCATCAGCATCATCATCCATATCATCACCATCACCATCACTATGGACATTGGCTAAGCTCTCAAATTCACTAAAGCTATCAAGGTGCTGAATTAACCTCAATGGCAATGATTGATTCAATCCAGCATCTTCTAAAACACCAACAGATTGATTCTTTACATGCCTGGTATTGATAGGTGTCTATTTATGTATCATTTTCATATCAATTCATCTATGTTTCTTTGCTATAATCCTTGGTATTTTTATGTTTTTGTGTGGTTTTGATGTTTGTAGGAGTTTTGGAGGAACTTGCACCAAAATGAAGTAAAACCCTTCATTTTCACCTCTGCTAGTCAACCATCTTCTCGGATTTAATTGTATTGATATACAATGAACCGGATAACATATTATATACCGTTGGAAAGCTCTCGAAGTCTATTTTCTAGAGAAATTTACGGTTTATAAATCCATTCAGTGTACCGAAAGTTATAATCAAAACAGTGTGAGAAGTGTAGAAATGTAATTCCACAAATCACTGTAGCATGTATAATACGGGACACTGTAGCAGGTTACTGTAGCAGAGTATATAAACACATTTTAGGGTTTTATTTGAATAACTGGAAGAGGGGAGAACGTGGTGGAGGCTGCAACTCTGGAATTCTTTCATCTCTTGGAGTTCTTGAAGGAGAAAGGAAGCTTGGAAAGAGGAAGAACTACAATCCAAAGAGAATTACATCAAATTTGCTAAGTTTTTCCCTTCCCTTTCATTTTCTGGAATGTCTCCATGTTGTATTGTATTTACCACGTTCTTAAACATGTGTAACTGAATCTGAATTGGTTGAGGGTGATTTCAAAGCCCTTGATATGGTTTTTGTGAGTTGATTGTGCAAGAAGTTGTTATCCAATTCTCTAATTGAAGTTGCTTGTATTTTCCCATATCTAATGCTTATGATTGCTTGCTGATTGTATTTGGAATGGCCAACTGAATATAATCTGGTTGTTGTCTATTGCTAGAGTAGAAATCTTGATCCGTAATTGTCTTGAATTTCTAATCCTTAGTAGCAAAATTGTGATCAGAGATTGCAATTGGAGAATACAACCTAAGTTAAATAATCCGAGCTTGTGTGTTTATTGCTTAGATCAACCTATCTTTCTTATCGTAATGCATCCATTGAATTAAATTTAGAGAGCTTGTTCTAGGTTGTTTAATGGATAGAGATTAAATAAAGAGCCTGTTTTATTTAACAACAAAGTAAGGAAAGATTGGGATAACAGAGCTTGTTGTTATCTACGGTTGATAATTTCAATGGTGTAATTGGATGACAATTCTATGATTGATTCGCAAATCCATATCTTGTGGCAGAGAATGATCCCTTAACCAGATTTCCGTCAGTGATTAATTCTCACTTCAATTAAGTTAGCATTGTGTTATTCTTTACTTGCATTAATTTTCATCTAGTTAATCAATCAACAAAAACCCCCTGTTTATTCTGTTTTTGCTGTAAAATAACAAATTCAATTAGAATCAATCATCGTGGGAACGATATCTTACTTATCACTTTATTACTTATACGACTAGTATACTTGCTAGTTTCGAACGCATCAAGTTCTTCGCACCGTTGCCGGGGATTGATTTTCTAATCGATTTGTTATTTTGTCTTTACCGATAATTCTTGATTTTTATTTTTCTGATTGTCTGTGTTTAGGCTTTTATGTCCGAGGGAGAAGTGGACCAACGACTTAAGCGAATTAAGGAGTTTCTCCAATCCTCGAATTTAAGACTAAATCGGTCAATTTAAACTCCACCTCCAGAATTTGACCTTGCACTACATACTTCCCTCCCATCTTCTTGCAGTTCAATCAACTCTGAATCGAAAGTAATGGTGATGCAAAACAATCAGACTCTTAAGGAGTTAGTGGCTCCAATTATCGATCAACAACCGCTGTGCATAAATACCAATCTTGAGGTAGATTTTGAACTTAAATCTAGACTAATTCATCTCTTTCCTACATTTCATGGTTTTGTAGGAGAGGATCCTATCAAATACCTCAGAGAATTTCATGTGGTATGCTCAAGTATGAAGCCAACTGGCGTGTCTGAGGTGCAAATAAAATTGAGAGCTTTTCCATTCTCATTAGCAGATTCGGCGAAAGATTGGCTATACTATCTACCACTGGGTACCATCACCATGTGGAATGAGATAAGTAAACTCTTTTTAGAGAAATACTTTCCCATTTCGAAAGCTATAAACATTAGAAAAGACATTTGTGACATTCGACAACACAATGGAGAATCACTTTATGAATATTGGAAGAGATTTAAAAGGTTATGAGCTAGCTGTCCAAACCATCAAATTAGTGATGGACTTCTTATTCAATATTTCTATGAGGGTCTCCGACCAATAGAAAGGAGTATCATTATGCTACTAGTGGTGGAGCACTAGTTAATAAAACACCGAACGTTGCAAGACGTTTGATTAGTGACATGGCAGCGAACTCTCAACAATTAAGTAGCCAATTTGAGCCACAACTACCAAAGAGAGTAAATGAGGTAAGTACTTCAAACATTGAACATCAACTTTCTGAACTTACCACTCTTGTAAAAAAAATGGTTGTAGGACATATGCGGCAATCTTATGCATGTGGAGTATGTTCTATCACGGACCATCCAACCGACATGTGTCCAACTTTGCAAGAAGGAGATACAGAAAAAGCCAATGCCATGGGTGGATTTCCAGGACAACCAAGGCAAAGGTATGACCCTTTCTCCAATACTTAAATACTGGATAGAGAGATCACCCGAATTTAAGATATGGGAATCGTCAACCAATCGCCCAAAATGCCATACCAAATCGACCACCAGGTTTCAATCAACTAAGGGTGCAGCAACCATTTCAAGCATAACCACCACCAGTACCACAACCAGCACCACAACCAGCTCCACAAAATTCAGGTATGTCTCTCCAGGATATTGTTAAAGCACTTGCTACTAACACAATGCAATTTCAGCAGGAAACTAGGGCAAGTATCCAAAACCTGGAAAATCAAATGGGACAATTGGCCACTAACATGAGCAAATTTGAGAGTCAAAGCTCAGGAAAATTACCTTCTCAGCTGGTGATCAATCCAAGAGAGAATGCTAGTGCTGTAACTTTGAGAAGTGAGAAGCAATTAGAGATTCCACCAAAGAAATCACAAATTGATGAAGGGGATGACACCACTTTCACCATGAATAAAACATCATCTTCTAAGATAAATCCTAAAACTCATATTCCTTCATATGTTACTCCCCTACCTTTTCCTAGCAGATTTGCAAAATCAAAGAAGGAGGAACAAGAACAGGAAATCCTGGAAGCTTTTTGCAAGATCGAGGTAAATATACCGCTTCTGGATGCTATCAAGCAAGTACCTCGTTATGCAAAATTTCTCAAGGAGTTATGCACCAACAAGAGAAAGTTGAAAGGAAATGAGAAGGTAAGTGTGGGGGAAAATATTTCAGCTGTACTACAAAGAAAAATTCCTCCGAAATGTAAAGATCCAGGTACGTTTACCATTCCATGCACCATTGGTAGAATCAAGTTTGAAAGGGCTATGTTAGATTTAGGAGCATCTATTAATGTCATGCCATATTCTATTTATGCTTCTTTAAATCTTGGATCTCTTGCGAAAACTGGTATTACCATTCAACTTGCTGATCGTTCTAATGCATACCCCAAGGGAGTTGTGGAAGATGTGCTTGTGCAGGTGAATCAATTGGTTTTCCCAGCAGACTTCTATGTTCTTGAAATGGAGGATGAGACATCTCCTAATCCAACACCAATTCTTTTGGGGAGACCATTCTTGAAAACTGCTCGAACTAAGATTGATGTTCATGATGGCACTCTCACCATGGAATTCGATGGCGAGGTGATTCGTTTCAATATTTTTGAGACAATGAGGTACCCTAGTGACTTGCATTCTGTTTTTGCAGTTGATGTTATTGATTCTTTGCCACAATAACATTTTGAGTTAACTCGCAAGGATGGATTGGAAGTGGCTTTTAGTGAGCACATAGGGATAGAAAATTTCAAAGGACCACGAAGGTTGATACAAGTGTCCAAAGAAATGGAGGAAGTTGTGGTAAGCTTAGATGAGACCATAGCTATAACCACAAACAGGTATGATGTTTTGTACATTTAATTTCCTTTATCTAATGAGAAAATTCTTCCTTCTATGATGAAAGCTAATACCTTGAAGCTTAAGCCACTTCCAGATCATTTGAAGCATGGATTCTTGGGTAAGAATGATACTTTGCCAATTATAATAGAAATTGGCCTTACACCACTACAAGAAGAGAAACTCGTCCAAGTACTTAGAGATCATAAAATAACTATTGGGTGGACGATTGCTAACATCCAAGGTCCAGCCATATGCATGCAACAATTCTTATTGGAAAAAGGATCCAAGCCCACTAGAGAAGCACAGCGGAGATTGGACCCTCCCATGATGGAACCAACGTCGGGCTGAGGACGTTAAACCAAGCACTTATTGGGAGGCAACCCAATGTTTTTACAAAATAAAAAAAAAGAAAAGAAAAATAAAATAAGGTAATAATGATCGATTTTTGTGTCTCGAGGAGATTCCTTTCGTAGGCCATCAAATTGATCAGGTTTTATCTCTCTTTGCCATCTATCTTATTTGTTTTTATATTTTTTTATTTGTTTTTTACTTTTGTTTGCTATTGTGTCGTTATCTCTTTTATGTGTCTTTAGTTTCGTTTCTGCTCTTTTCTTTTCCTTCCTTTTATTTAATTTGATTATTCCGTACTTCGAATTTATTTGTGCAACAGCTTGAGGAAACATCCAAACGGGAGTTGAAGTCATTGCTCAAAGCACTAGAAGAAAAAAGGTCTATGGCAACAGGACTTTCGCAACGTGCACTATGTACACGTTGCGAAAGCTACCTTTTGGCAACGTGCAACAAATGCACGCTGCGAAAAATAAGTTTCAGCAACGTGCGCAAAATGCACGTTACGAAAAACAAGTTTTAGCAACGTGCACCTTACGCACGTTGCTAAAATGTGAATAAATTAAATTATTATTTAATTTTTTATATTAATTCATAAAATATATGAAATTTAAAAATAAATAACATGTAAATAATTAATTTATGAAATAAGAAAAAAATTAATTTTAATCAATTTAAAAAATATAATATTCTAAAAAATTTAGAAAAATGAAATTCCATAAAGCCATTAAAGAAGTATATATATTATACTATAAACACCAAATGTTCTTTCTCATGAATGTGTTTTCATATTAAAAAGAAAATATTATATATCAAAATAAAAAATAAAAAAATACAATTTTATATTATTAAATTTAAAAAATCATATTAAATTATTAAAAATAATTAAAATTATATTTCGTTCCCATTCATGCCTCATTTATATTTCCTTTTTTGTGTGCTCTCATTTATGCCTTTTTTCGTTCCCCCTCTTCTTCTTCCCTCTCAAATACCTAAGTTCCCCAATCTTTGAAATCTATAATCAAATTTCCTCTCGAATCTATTTCAAACTTCCTCCTGTATAGCAATTGGAAGGTCGTCTGCCCATTTCGCTCTTTCATATCTCATTTTATCTCTTCTTTTTCATCTCAAAACCCTAGCCATCTCTCCATGTCTCTCTTTCAGAACTCGTCATCTCTCTATTTCTCATTTCTCTCTCCTACCAATCTCATCATCACCCTCCAAAATGAAATTGGCTAAGTTCTCACCAAATTTCCCAATTATTCCCCTGTTTCTTGAGCATCACTTATAAGGTACGGTGGTAGTATTCATTTGCTATGTTGTTTTGATAGCGGCAGTGGTGTTTGTGTTCACTGTGATGGAAATGCAAGGTTTTGGTGCAGGAAATCAGAATCTTGGTTGAACAGGTCCCTAGATAAAAAAATTGGAATAAAAAAATTGTGGGTGGTGCATCAAATCGAAGCTGCTTGCAGAAGCCTCTGAAGTTGTTTATTATATTTTTAATTAATTTTTTTGATTGACTCCAAGTTGCTATAAGTAATATAGAATTCAATGCTTTTTTCAATTTTTTAATTTTTTTTACCATCTCAGATTTTTAGGCTGATTAATTTGAGTTTGTGTTTCTTCATTGTCATTAAAATAATGTTAGGAACTAGATTATTGACACGAAAGGAAGAGAGAACAAAAAGAGAAGGAGAGCAATTTTGGCCAAGATTTTCGTCGCACTCAGGATGTAGGTAACTACAAGCCTATAAATTTTTTTTTTAATAATTATCTTCAGTTTTTGGAGAAAGTGGGAAGTTGCTTTGTGGAGTGAGTGATTGTTTGTTTTCAATTTTAGTGATTAATGATGTCTTTTATTAGTTGTAATTTTTTGTTAAAAGGTTAGCATTAGCTCAATTTTTTTGCGCTTCCAATTTTACTAATTTCCTAGTCAAGTTTTATTTTATCTCTAGAATCCAATTTGGAGTCTTCAAGTTCATCTAAAAGCTTTGGCATATCGATGTCATCTCTTTATCTATCAAGTTCACGAAATAGCTAGCGTATCAATGTTACTACTATATTTATTGGTTTTCCCTACATGAAAATTGTTGTCTTACTTGATCAAATTTTCAGATCCTTGGGTTTCAAATTATGGTTAAAGTAGATAGGGAAACGCGAGTGGCATTGGAATTTTGGTTTGGACAAGCATAGTTGGACCAGGTGATTCTCCAGGAAGCTTCCTTTTACTTAAGATGATTGCTTTTCATCAAGCCTATATTAGTTTAGGCGGAAGTGGATCTTTATTTATAGTTGCTATTATTATTATTATTATATCATTAAGCTCACTTTGGTTGTCTTTTAGTGAAGCATATTATGTTTATCACTTTCTTCCATATTTTAAATTTTATTATATGTTGCTTTAATTGATTCACTTTTCAATCTGTAATCAATATGATTCTGCACTAACTAGTTCTTTATTTTGTATATCTCCCCTCTTTTGCTCCAGCTTTTGAGAAAGCTGCAATGACTAGTTCTTGTCTTTGACTTCTAAGATTTTATATGAATTTGCACCGACTAGTCCTTATCTTTGACTAGCTCTTTGAATTAGTGAGATTCACTTGCTATGTTTGTAGTTGTAAATTTATTGTACATGATAATATCATGTTAATGTTCTAATGGGCATTTTAACAAACACTTAGAGACTATTCAAGACATAATGATAATGAGGTATGTTATAAAATTCTTTTTTTTTTTTCAGGTCCTCCAGTATTTACAATTTTATCATATTTCAATTTCAATGAGCCAGCAACATTTTTCATCTCATAATTGGTAAACACTAATTCTTTTATTCAAAATTTATTTATAGCTAATTTCTTACTACTTGTCTAATCCAGAGTTTATTTATAGCTAATTCAAAGTTTATGGATTTTTGGGCCTTTTTGAAGAGTATATATGATAATAATATAAGATATCCTTGTATATCAACAAACCTATGCACCAAATGGGTTTATCTAGATTATTTAGGTAAACTTAGATGGTTGAATTTTTTTTGTTGGTTTTGGCAGCTCGGGCTGAGATTGGGGAGTTCATTGAGTATGACTTAGACAATGAGGATGAGGATTGGCTTTACGAATTCAATAAAGACCGAAAAATTCTTACACCTAAAAAGTAATTCATGATATCTATATTTCTTTTTTCTTTTTTCTTTTATTTTTTTCATCTCTTTCTTATCATGATTTTTATGTGGCATATGAAAGCAATTGTAATTTATACACCGATTACTCTTGGTTCACCGATTCCTGTACTTCTGCAACTAGATGTTGCTACTGAGGTGAAACTTAGTTTAAATTGTTGGGATGCTCTCCAATTTTAATTCTCTACTCGCTCTTAATATATGCCTTCATCATCTATATTTTATTGGGTATGGAATTGTTGATTCATATACTAATAAATTCTTAACACGTGGCTTCCTATAACTCTTTGAAAAATTAAATGGAGCAAATATTTTGTGCATAGTTCTTTTCTTATTAAAATCAAAGTGCTTGTTCATCTCTGTCTAAAGAGACTGAAATTTCTACTAGGGGAGTGCTTTTTCTTTTCTTAACCGTCCAATTATATACGTATGGTAGTAGCATTCCACTAATTCAAAATAATTCTTCTATGAATCCTGTTGAATTTGCAGATCATGCAATCAATTGGGTTTCTGGGCTCAGCCTTCTTTCTCACACAGCTGAGCCATATCAAGACTCCTGCAATGGCAGTGCTTTGTATGGCATGCAGTCAGGTACTTATTTAACGTTAGTTTCACCTGAGCTCAGTTTGCTTAACAATCTTCTGTTACATTTTTCTTTTTTCATAGATATTTTAAACTCTGTTATTGATTGTGAATTATTGTTGCATGACAAACATGTAGAACTATTCTGGAAAATCTGTTGTGAAAGAATTCTGATACCTGTTATGTGACATTTCTATTGAGCACAAACGGTAGTCTACTTATAGGTCTTGGTTTAAACGTGAGCCACTTCTTAACATATTCAGGTTCAAATAATATAAATGCAGCTAGAATGCTTCAAACAACAGCTTGTTACAAACAAATTATAAGAATCTATCCCCCTTGTTACCTGGTTAACAATTCAATTTCACCTTTGAAAACCATGAGCCACCATCTGCGGAGAGAAGACAAAGGAAGAATAGCAAGCGTACGACTGTACTTTTTTTATTTAAATGCGAAGACAGTCTAACTATCTCGTAAAAGTAGGGAAATAGGTCATCTTAAAAGTTGCGGGTGACTGAAATTGTAATGGGACCCTACAACTTTTAAAATACTTTGAGGTCATTGGCACTGACTACAAGCTGATGAATTTTTACTGGACATATGAAAACCACCACTTTTAAAATACTTTGATGTATTATGTCATATTACTTGTAGATTTTTCTCTTTTTTTTTTTTGTTAAGTTAGCTAACTGATTTGACTTGTTTTTTTCACTATAAATGTTATTTTAAGGTTTTTTTAATTGATGAAGAAGATGAATGGTGCGGAGGTAAGTACCGATTCATTAGTGTTTTTTTTTTTCAATTTTTACTTTGATTATTATTAACAATTGAACTTATATACTTAATTTTATTTGTAGTCCTCAAGGAAACCTAAAAAAAAGATTGTGAAAGGAACATCATGCAGTCATGGAAGCTGCTGCTGAAGAAAGAAATGAAGGAATTAGGATAGAGGAACATGATTTCTAATGGTTGTTTCATTTGTGGTACATTAAACACTCAAATCATCTAGTACTTGTTATTTTCTTATTGTTCATGTATGTTACTTATTTTCAATTCCAATGCTTCTTACTTGTTGTATAGATACAAGTATTTAAACTTTTACTATTGTAATGATATTCATTTCAATTTAAATATGCAATTTTATATTATATATAATTGTTAACTTGAATGTAATCATTTCTATTATGATGTATACAGTTATAAAATATTACAAGCATCACAAATTATCCAAAAATTTATAAAAATATATATGCATTTATTTTTAAAATATATATTATACCTACAGCAACGTGCAATGCACGTTGTCAAAAAATTACGAATTCAGATACGGCAACGTGTAATGCACGTTGCTATTTGAGATACAGTAACGTGTGTTGCACGTTGCTAAAAGTTTATAATTGCTGGGTATTTAACAACGTGCGATGCACGTTGCGAAATCTCAAATAGCAACGTGCAAAACGGCCTACGACAACGTGCAATGCACGTTGCAAAATGTTCTAGACTTTTCGCAACAGGCAGAACAGCAACATGCACCTGCACGTTGCCATAGGTCCTTTTTCTACTAGTGAAGGTTAGAAACGTGCATATCTTGGAGAAGAACAAACTCAATCGCATTATCGGTAATATCTCTCCTTTTCTCCTCTTCAATGGATGCCGATATCTTTCTATCGAACCTTTGTAAATATTTCCCTTCACTTCCTCAAAATGCTGTGTTTAAAATTTATAAAGTACGGATGACTAGACTTTGGGTGTTGATGCTCCTAAATGTGCTTGTGGATATCCGATGGCTTATCGAAGCCAAGGTAAGATTGTCCAGTGAGCCTGATATTAATCTTGCAAAATACATGCCTGGTCTAGGAAAGAGCTACTACGCCAAGAGGCGAAGAGCGAAGAAGTTACAAGTATATTATAAATGTGCTAGATGGAATTGTAACCAGACTTATTGTTCATTAGGTTTTGTGTCCAGAAATAGAGAAGATAAACTGTCATTTATTAAGAATGGCCTGAGTAATGAGTTGCTGGATAATGTTTTATTAACTCTTGAGTCACATTCTTGTGGATTTGTTCAGCGTGAATTGCTTAATCTATGGACACAATTTCGTGATGAATTGCAGTGTTATAGTCTAGGGAATCTGACTAAAAACGACCCTGTTTGCCAGTTTATAAGAAAACTGGATGGGAAGCAAATCCCCGACTCATAGAAGGCGTTTCAGCCGTTACTGGACGTAAAACCAGAGGAAGATGTGAGCCACAATCACAACTACTTGTATATTTGAATGTGTGTTGTTGTTGTCAATTTTTTTTTCTTGTTTCATTTGATCTGATTATCAATGTTGTTTTTGTGTTATTGTTGTTTGTTGATTTTTTTTGTTTTAATTTCAAGTTTTCTTTTTGACAAACCATATGACTACCCTATGACATAAGTACACGCGGGAGACTGTTGACCCAGGTATGGCAACCCAAGAGGGGGGGTGAATTAGGTTTTTATTTATCAATATAGATTTAGAAAACTTTTCTTGAAAGATCAAAATTATTTAACTCTTTCTTTGAGAATAAAGGTGAAGAAGATGAAAATAGAATACAATCAAGAGAATAGAAATAAAGAACAATCACAAGTGCAAGTTAATGTAAAGAGATAGGGATAGAGAGAGTGCAAACTCAATTTACGTGGTTCGGCAAACCTTGCCTACGTCCACGGGCTCCTAGCTCCAAGAGCTAAGCTTTCCACTAAGTTGTAGAATCTTTACAACTTGCTTGATGAACAACCTCACCAAGACTTTTTCTTCCAACTCTTGATAACACCACACCAAGAGTTCTTCTTGATGAACAACCTCACCAAGGCAACTTCCTTCAACTCTTGATAACACCACACCAAGAGTTCTTCTTGATGAACAACCTCACCAAGGCAACTTTCTTCAACCCTTGATAACACACAACAAGAGTTCTCTCAAGGATAACTATTATCCTTTACAAGAATATCTCACTCTCACCACAATATAAGAACAAAGATAATTTTTACAACAAAAGTATAACTCTCTTCAAAGAGTAGATAAAGAATATAAAAGCTCTCTAAACTTGATATTTCTATTTTTTTTTTTTGCTTGATAGATGCTTCTCTTCATTTGCTGAATGCATGAGAGAAGGGCTCCTTTTATAGGCAAATAGGATGAACTTAATTAAGTGAAGAGACCATCTCTAAATTTTCTGCCCACCATAAAAACCGTAATCTTGTGTGCCATTTTTGTCAATGTTCTGTTTGAAATTTGAAAATCTAAAAAACATAAAAGATCTTTACATTTGAATAAGCTTTCCAACGCATCAATAATCAAGTCATTTGGATATCTGTAGCTCAAGATATGGCTAAAACACCATTCGGTGCTCATGTGACTTGATTTTTCTTCCTTGTGTCAGTCCATCGAATTAAATGATAATTCTGTCAGCATTTCGTTTGAAATTTGAATTTCTTTAAAACATAAAAGATCTGAATATTTGAATAATATTTCCAAAACATTAAGAATCAAAGAATTTGGATATCTCTATCTTAAGATATGGCCAAAACACCATTTGGTGCTCATGTGAGTTGATTTTTCTTCCTTGTGTCAGTCCACCGAATTGTATGTCAATTATGTCAGCCCTCCATTTGAAATTTGAATTTCTTCAACACATATGAAATGTGCCTCATTATGTCCTCTTTCCAATGCCGTAAGAAGCAAGTCATTTTTTATTTTTCTAGCTCAATTTATGTCCAAAAGAGTATTCAGTGCTCATGTCAGCTGCTTCCATTTGTCTTTCAAATTGCATGATGATTTGGATAATCTTATACTTGAAATTTAAATTTCTTTAAAACATATGAAATGTTATAAATTGAGCAAGCTTTCCAAAGGCTCAAGAATCACATCATTTGGACATCTGTAGAGAAATATATGACTAATTGATTGAACATTACTCATGTGTCACATTTCTTGAATCAAACCTTGTTCTTAAACTTTGGTGCCTTTAACATGTAGTCTTCTCCTTAGATTCAACACTTCATTTTAATAAGCCTCTTCTTGATTTTACAATTATTTCAATGATATTACTCTTGCACATAAATAAACATGTTAGTAAATCACAATGAATTAATGTGTATTGTTATCATCAAAATTATCATGTAGCCTTAGGGCTAACAGAGACAAGTGTGGAGGTTTTGTCAACCTCCGCCGAAAGTGTATCTCCATTTTTAATGCTTCACGTGGGAGACAAGTGTGGAGGTTTTGTCAACCTCCGCCGAAAGTATATCTCCATTTTTCATGTTTCACGTGGGAGACAAGTGTGTCGGTTTTGTCAAACCTCATCGAAAGCATATCTAATTTTTTCAAATCTTGGGGCGATAAATCTGCATCGAGCAACCCCCACCGAAACTATGTCCCCATGTGTCAAATTTGAGAGTTTTACATGTGTATATATCCATTCTCCATATTTTCAAATGTCATTATTATAACCTCTCTTGCACTTGGAAAGCATATTACCTAACGTATATCATTGTCTTACACAAGGTTAGAGCACTTGTAGAAATGGAGAAAACACCAATTCGGCGATTCCAAAATATATGCGTATTTTGTGGATCGCAATTTGGTAAAGATGGAGAGTTTACAACAGCAGCTCTTGATCTTGGTAGGATATTAGCTGCGAGGGGTATTCATTTGATTTATGGAGGGGGTAGTCTTGGGTTAATGGGGTGTGTGTCGACAGCTGCATCCTTGGGAGGAAGTAAAGTTCTCGGCATTATCCCTAAACCATTAGCTGTGCGAGATATCATAGGCAACACAATGGGGGAAGAGTTACAGGTCTCTAGCATGCATGAGCGTATTGCACATATGGTCATTAAATCTGATGCATTTATAGCTTTGCCCGGTGGTTATGGTACATTAGAGGAGATATTTCAAATCACCTCTTGGGCACAGCTAAACATCCATCGGAAACCCATTGGTTTGTTAAATGTCAATAATTTTTTTGATGGTTTGTTGTCTTTTCTTGATCAAGCAGTAGAAAAAAACTTCATCTCACAGTCGGCGAGGCAAATCCTGGTTACAGCTTCAACTGCAGGGGAGTTAATTGACAAATTACAAGCATTCGTCTATTCGCCTGATCCAACAATAGCTCGGATAGATTGGTTTGCGGAGGGCAATAAAAGGCGTAAACTGGATTTAGCGCTCCATCTGTAATCTTTATCTGCTGGTTTGCTTTACTTTTGTTTGCTTTCTTTTTATTGTGTTTATTTGAGATTTTTCATGTTATTTCTTTTGAGCTTTTTCAGGTTATTTCTTTCATTCCAGGTAATATTTTCTAATCTTGCCTTTTAGAGTGGTGTCTTAAAAAGTTTAAGTCCTCTTGAAACGCATTCTGGATCTCTTTCAATCCATAATGGCTGAATAAGGAGGCTAACTTCTAAACTTTTTAGACCCATTCTAACTAACTTATTTGTGTTTGCTGACTTGTTGGACTTTGTTATTTTATGAGTAAGTTTAGTTTTACGTAATTTAGAGTTGTTATGTATTTTCGTCTTTATCAATTTCGATTTAAAAAAAATGTGGAAAAACCTGAGAATGGCAGAATATAGGGTTTCTTTAACCCTTGAAACGCATTCTCTCTAAATAAATCTGTAGTTTGTTTATTTCATGTTGTTTGAAGTGTCTTGTTTCTTATTTTGTTCTTTCATAATAAAGGTATATAGGCTGGAAACCTTAAGTCTGCGGGCTACTGGTCCTAAGGATTGTTGAAATATACAATCTTGACTCAGGTGTAACAACGCCACGTACCTCTTTTCTTGCATTTTGTGGGTCGATGATAAGATAATGATTGAATTAAGAATAACTCTTGGAAAATGATAAATGATGCATGGATCTGTGTGCTTGAAATGTATATTAGTTTTTGCTTTACCTTTGATTCCTTGCACAACATTGAGCACCGAGCCATTATCACTGAGTTATTTGTTTACTTAAAGAAGGTTTATGCAATTTAAGTGTTTCTTCAGATTTCAATGAATTCTAGAACCTGTTTGATGGTCACTCGAGGCGAAATCCTAGACTGTGCAATATTGGAGAAATGATTTAGGCCATTTTTGGACTGTTTGAGCCTTAATAGCCAACCTTGATTGAAATTGATCCCTAGTTACCCCTTTGAACCTTTGTAAGCCTTTTTTTTTGTTTGTTAACTCACTAAAAAGATTTCCTAACCTCAAATGAATTTTTTTTTCCAAACAGTTTGTCCCTTACCTATAAGCATGTAGATCATTCAAGATGACATTTTGAATTATGTTCTGGTTTTGGGAAGTTAGAGGAGGTTGGATTGTGCCATGAGCAATGCAAGTGAGTTTTATTATATTTGTTAAAAAAAAAGAGAAAAAAAATCTGTACTTATCTTCCACGTACTTAAATATTGAGGACAATGTGTTGTTTAAGTGTGGGGGAGGGGAATTGCAGTTAAAGAAAAAAAAGAAGAAAAAGAGATCTATACCCTTGAGTGTTCTTAAAAAGAATGAAACAACAAAGTGTGGGGATATAGTTTCTTTTGTTTTCTACAAAAAAAAAAAAAAGAAAAAAAAAGAAGATTGAGTGTTCTAAATAAGTTTGGGGGGGTAACCTGGTGAATTGAAATAAAGTTGTGTTATAGGGTTGAGCTCTATATAATCTTGAATGATTTATGTGTTTGTGGATGATTTGAGCCAAATTATTATCCTCTATCATACCTTCACCCAAGCCAAACGTTACAAGCTTAATAAAGTCCTACTTGATTCTTGGTGTTGTGCATGTCTACATTAGTGGAGAGTGACTTGAAAAGCAGGCCTATGGAGTTCATTTATACACACATCTTCAATATTAAATATGATTCATTTTTATGCATAAACTCATCCGGGTTACAAGTCATTAGGTGAGAATGGCTCTACACACATACACTTGAGGAATTGAAGTGAAGCGAAGCTAATCTTTGAGATAAAATTCTTGATCAAGTGCATTATTTTGAAGTTTTCCTTAGGTTATAAGTAAGTACAATCTTTGAGGCCTATTTGCAAGTTGAAGCATTTGTGTGTTTTAATTTTTCTTTGATTCTGTTTCGGTTTAGTTTTGTTTCATATCATTTCGTAGTTGCTCGAGGACTAGCAAAGTCTAAGTGTGGGGGAATTTGATAGGTGTCTATTTATGTATCATTTTCATATCAATTCGTCCATGTTTCTTTGCTATATTCCTTGGTATTTTTATGTTTTTGTGTGGTTTTGATGTTTGTAGGAGTTTTGGAGCAACTTGCACAAAAATGGAGTAAAACCCTTCATTTTCACCTCTGCTAGTCAACCATCTTCTCGGATTTAATTGTATTGATATACAATGAACCGGATAACATATTATATACCGTTGGAAAGCTCTCGAAGTCTATTTTCTAGAGAAATTTACGGTTCATAAACCATTCAGTGTACCGAAAGTTATAATCAAAACAGTGTGAGAAGTGTAGAAATGTAATTCCATAAATCACTGTAGCATGTATAATACGGGACACTGTAGCATGTTACTGTAGCATAGTATATAAACACATTTTAGGGTTTTGTTTGAATAACTGGAAGAGGGGAGAACGTGATAGAGACTGCAACCCTGGATTTCTTTCATTTCTTGGAGTTCTTGAGGAAGAAAGAAAGCTTGGAAAGAGGAAGAACTACAATTCAAAGAGATTTACATCAAAATTGCTAAGTTTTTCCCTTCCCTTTCATTTTCTGGAATGTCTCCATGTTGTATCGTATTTAACCACGTTTTTAAACATATGTAACTGAATCTGAATTGGTTGAGGGTGATTTCAAAGTCCTTGATATGGTTTTTGTGAGTTGATTGTGCAAGAAGTTATTATCCAATTCTCTAATTGAAGTTGCTTGTATTTTTCCATATCAAATGCTTATAATTGCTTGCTGATTGTATTTGGAATGGCCAACTGAATATAATCTGGTTGTTGTCTATTGCTAGAGTAGAAATCTTGATCTGTAATTGTCTTAAAATTCTAATCCTTAGTAGCAAAATTGTGATCAGAGATTACAATTGGAGAACACAACCTAAGTTAAATAATCCGAGCTTGTGTGTTTATTGCTTAGATCAACCTATCTTTCTTATCGTAATGCATCTATTGAATTAAATTTAGAGAGCTTGTTCTAGGTTGTTTAATGGATAGAGATTAAATAAAGAGCCTGTTTTATTTAACAACAAAGTAAGGAAAGATTGGGATAACAGAGCTTGTTGTTATCTACGGTTGATAATTTCAATGGTGTAATTGGATGACAATTCTATGATTAATTCGCAAATCCATATCTTGTGGCAGAGAATGATCCTTTAACCAGATTTCCGTCAGTGATTAATTCTCACTTCAATTAAGTTAGCATTGTGTTATTCTTTACTTGCGTTAATATTTCATCTAGTTAATCAATCAATAAAAACCCCCCGTTTATTCTGTTTTTGCTGTAAAATAACAAATTCAATTAGAATCAATCCTCGTGGGAACGATATCTTACTTATCACTTTATTACTTGTGCGACTAGTATACTTGCTAGTTTCGAACGCATCAGGTATATTGCTAAAACTTAAGTTCGAACCCTTGATTAACTTGTGGTTGTGCACAAACAGGACTAGACTTACTTAATTGGTTGCTTTTACTTGCTGAGCGAAATAAAAATTGATGAGGAACTCCGCCTCTTCCATAATGGATCAGATCGTGAACTTCTTTTTCTTTGCATGTCCCTATCTTCAACTGTGACGATTAGTGGTGTATATGACTGTTGGTCCTCCAAACTATGGTGTATGAAAAAATAAACATCTTTGTTAGTCTCAATAGAGATTGGCAATGGCGGGGGACCCTTGGAAGAGAATTGAACGACTAAACTTATGTTTTTTTTACTCAGATCCCAACCCATTTCTGTAGTTAAACATCCCACACCTAGGAATTATCAAGGGCTCAAACCTCCCCTCCATGTACACATAACCACCATTATGTTGCATCTTCTAAGAACCATTATATAAGATCAAAATGTGCAAAATTTGTATCATGCATGTAATAAACATGTCAAAAAAAATCTCCCAATATAGAATTCATGGAAAACATGCATACAAGTCAAAGAAATAACAAATCTGCTCATATGCTTGATAAGGCTTAACAAGAAATGTCAAGCAATCCGACACCCAATGAAACTCGACACCGGGTAAACATTTCCTCCACATGTGATAACGTGTGTCTAATACAATCGACACTTGACAATAGATAGTCGATGTCGAGTCTCGACCATACTAAAGTTTCCAACAGTTGATACACCGTCATCATTTTTTGTCGGATGTGAGAGCTCGACGCTAGACAAAATCTGTCAAGCATTGTCGAGCAACCTCATCGGACAGAATCTGACAATATCTATCTTGTGTCAAACACATCGCTCGACACTAGACAATCGCGAGGATAGTGTCGAGTCGTCGTCTGCCTAAGCTAACTATCCAATTCTTCATTGCAAATCTAGCTTTTTGCCACCTACAGTACTAAGAACACTTCACCTAAGCTAGGTTCACCCTTTTCTAAGCTAATATATATTTTTTTCTTTACAAAAAATGGTTCAACAACACAAAATGTATGAATTAAATCAAGAAAAAATTAGTTAGAAGAGATTTCTTACCTTTTGTAGCTCAGATCTTCAAGATTGTTGAGACAAATGATGGAGACAGTGAGATTTTGCAATCGTTTAAGCAAGATAGAGATGTGTACAAGTGTTTTACACAAAGTGGGATAACAACCGAAGTAGAGAAGAAAAAACAAAAACTTACATGACTCGTTGCCTTATTTAAAGGAAATGGGTATTTAGGTAATTTCATAGTTAAAAAGGTCATAGCATGCAAATATTATAAGAGTGGATCATTTTTCTACGGGATCCCTAAATGTTGGTCATTTTTTTATTTTATTATTTTATTCTTTCACAATCGGAATGACTATAGTACCCCTAGAAATTCTATTTTGTTTTAACATCTGTCAACTTTTTGGATCTTAGTGTTACCATCCGAACTGTAGGGACGTCAGTATCATTTAGCATATTTCTAACCGGGGTGGTGTTTTTTCCCAGTGGATCAGGGATAAAAATCATTGGCCATTCCTTTTTTTTTTTTTTTTGCTCTTGTTACGTGGAATACCATTGTATAGTTTTTTATCTACAAATACATTATCTAATAATTAGTGATTTTTATGAAAAACTTCAACTCAAAGTAAACCTAATATATATATATATATATATATATATATTTGTTAAAGATTTTGTCCTGAAATAAACATAATTGCCAATAAATGAATCAACTATATGTAATAAGAACAACAGTTACAACAAATTAAAAGAGTTCACCAACAAACATAATAGTGCTTGACATAGTTCCTTCACCCTAAATTCTCTTAAATAATAAAAAAAAAAAATCAAAACTCAATAAATTTCAAGTTTTGACAATATCCAAGCTTTTGGATTTGTTACATTTCTGGCCTGATAACGTTACTATTAAACCAGTAATAATTGGCATGATTTTAATCAATCCAATAACTATTATTGTAATGCTAGTGGAATCGAACCAGAAACGTGGTATTCCTCCAAAGTCTTACTATGGAATGGATGGAGATGGAGGCCCTGTGATATTAGGGAACCCTGGTACTTTAGGGAATAGGTGCTTTAAATGTTTAGGGAATGGCATAAAATATGGTGGCAATGTACCATGTGGTGAGTTTGATATTGGAGGCAATTGTGGAATTACTGGTGTTGGAGAGGTCTTTCTATGTGGCGATGGTGGCACTGCATGTTTTGGTAGTGTTGGTGGTGCCATGGGAGCCGAAGAAGTGCTTTTATAGGGTGATTTGGGCACGGATTGTTCTGCTGGTGGTGGTACTACAGCAGGTGGTGAAGAAGTGCTTTTATGGGGTGATTGAGGCTTTGAGTGTTTTGGTGTTTTCGAGCTTGGAGGCAATGTGGGTGGTGAAGAGGAGCTTTGATGGGATGTTTCTGGTGTTGATATTGGAGGCAATGTTGGTGGTACAACAGGTGCTGAAGAAGTGCTGTCACGGGGCGATTCTGCAGCAGTTGGTGAAGTGTGTTTGTGTTTATGTGGCTTTGGTGGCAATGCCGGTGCTGTTACAGTCGTGCTAGGAGGTGACTCCGTTGGTGAGGGAATTGGTGAAGCTAATTGAGGAGGCGCCACTTGTGGTGGTGAAGTTAAGCTTGGTGGCAAAGGAGGCAACTTCGGCTTAGGCAAAGGAGGAATATTGCTCGAGAAAAGTGGTTTCAAGAATTGAACCTTCCTAACTCCCAAAAAGCTTCGAGCTCCCAAGGCCAAATTGATGCTTGAAAATGGCAAAATGATGAAGAAAATTAAGATTTGATAATGCCAATAAGAAGCCATCACTAAACTCTGCGATTGATTGTAAGCAGCTTAGCTTTGCTGATTGTTGAAAGGATTGGAGCCATATGGCTCATTATAAATACACATGGAAGCAATTAATATTGGAGGGTGTTCTAAATGTACCCACTTAATCATTAGCTTTAAATGGTGTGCATATATGGTTGTGGATTACTAAACAGCCCGTTTGGGTTTGGTGCTACCAAGGATGAATTAATGAATGAATTTTATGAAAGAGCTTTGGGATCCCTTATATTATGATCCTTTGGATTATTATTTTAGTGTTACCTTTAGTAGAAAAGATAAAGTTGGCATTGTTCAAAGATGAAGAATGTTTGTTGATTTAAAAAAAGTATTGGAAATATTTTCCCGATGCATTTGGTGCGTAAGATTTTGCTCTTTCATAGATGTATAGGTCTTGTAGGGGGAATATGATTAATTATCCATTCAAGATTGTCTATATAACATTAAACGAAAATATAAGAATATATAAAATTCTTATAAAAAATTTCTTAAGTATTTAGTGAGTGATATGCACTAATATTCATGTATTATTTGATTAGATTTTCTTTAAATTAAGTTTAATAAGTTTAGATTTCAAACATTAGATACAAGAATTGGGTCGTCCTAAAGTGCAGCGGCTGCACTTGAAAAAAAGTTGTAAATCTATAAAAACTTTGTAAAAGCATCAAAAAAAGAAAAATTTGCAAAATTTACAGCTTTTTTTTTAAATAAAAAAACGTTTGCATCCGTGCGGCCGCTGTACTCTGTAGCCAAATCGGCAAGATTTTGATCTTAAAATGGAGTTTTCAATCGTTTGTCATATCAAAGAAATTTAATGATCTTGATAGAGGTCTATAATGATTTTTTTTATAATTAATCGATCAATCAACACCAAATCTAAATAATGACCTAAATCCGACCTATCCACATCCCAAATACGCCTTAAAAAGATTTCAATTATAAACGTAATTTAAAGGGTTCGACCATGAATGCACCATTTGAGAGTTGAGGTGCAAGAAGAATAGCGAAGCTACTTCAAACGACTCATTAAATTGCCATCCATCCAGGTAGGCTATTCATTCCTCACCTGACAGCAATAATGCCGACAAGACTTTGCTCTGCTAAGAGTGATACTATTTAGTCCCCTGCTTGCTCAATCAAAAAGGTCCCCATTCTCATTTAAAAGGGGTAAAATTGTAATATTAACTATATTGCACCCTGAACTAAGGCCTAATTCGGTTCAAGAGTCCAGGTTTAAAAAATACATTTTTTGCCCTCGAGGTTTGTCCGATAATGAAAATTGTAACAGAAGTTAAGTAGACAAGGGTAATTCGATAATCTTGCTTTTATTACTTTTGACATAATCAATAGACTACTTAATTTAAACAAAACAACCTATAATTCTGACTAAACCAAATAGACTAATAAATGTTGATTAAAAATTCAATTACATATTTAATAAAAAAAAACAGAATAACCATCTTGCAAGTCCCGGCATGTGCCCAGTCATAGCACCACCACCATCACAATTCCCAAACCACCATGACCCCTTCACAACATCACCACCGTCACAAGCCACCATCACCCCCTTCATAGCGCCACCACCACATCGAAAAAAATCACACTAGCAAAACACCAACACACAAATTAAACAATAATTATAATTTAAAAAAAAAAATTCTTCGCCTCCATCTCCACCACCACCACAAGCCACTATAACCCTCAAACCATTGCAACCACACGTCAAAAAAAAAAAAAAAAAAACCACTACCGAAGCACATACACATCCAAACTAAACAATAATTACAATTCAATTAAAAAATTCTTCGGCAAACAAAAATTATAGAAGATTATGTGTTGCCCACCTCCTATTTCACAAAACAATGAATGAAGATCATAAAACCAAAGCTATTTTTCATCATATGATGCACATTACAGTTACCAAAAAAAAAAAAAAAAGAACTTGGCACCTTAAAATATGCACTGAATTTTTGCAAGCTTCTAACATTTTATCTTCAGCGTCCATCTCTATCTCCACCACCACCATAACCCGTCAACCACTACAACCACACATCGAGAAAAACCCACAACAACACCACCCATACACCAAATTCAACAACAATCATAATTTAAATAAAACAAAAAATCAAATTTTTTGGCCTCAACAACTCAAGTGGTGAATGGCCGATCTCTGGTGATGAATGACCGATGAGGAACCATAGATTTTGATGTGCGACTGCCAGTGAGAGTTTTAGGAGGGGTGGTGATGGCGGACTCGCAGCGACGGAGGATGGTGGAATCGGTTTGAATTTTGTCGGTTTTGAAGGGTTTCTGGTAGGTTTTTAGACTTGTTGATGAAGGAAAAATTGTAAGGGAGGTCTTGATCTATGGGCTGCTAGTGGGGGTGAAATGCTACTCGCCGATAACCGGTGGAGAAATGAAAGGGAAGAAGAAACGGCTTTAGAGAGAGAGAGGGTAGAGAGAGAAGTTTTTGCTTTTATAAATGTAATTTATTATAATAAATATTTTAATTAATAATTTAATTAAATAAGAATTATAAGTGAGGGTATTGAAGTCATTACACTCAAATTTTAATAGAAGGTTAAGATTATATCCCTCACCCTCACTCTGTTACAATTTTTGTTAATGGACAAACCTCAAGGGGCAGAAAAGCTATTTTTCATACCTGGACTCCTGAATCAAGGTAGGCCTTAGTTCGAAGCACAAATATTATTCTCCCATTAATAAAGTTTAAAAGTGGGTATATTACACTTTAATATGTTGTCGTAAATTTAACGTTCATCATCCAAGAGTATGAAGATACTATCATGAATGAAATATGACAATGAGGTGAATCAAGTGGATTACAGGTTAGGGAGAGAGGCTATGGGAAAGGAGGAGTTGGGGAATAGAAAGAGAGGAAATGGAAACGTACAAAGGTTAAATTTTCTTTGAGAAGTCAATTTTGGGGAAGGGTTTGGCTCGAACTAGAAGGAAAGGGGAGAATGATTAGGAGAGACTACAACATTGGCAAGATGAAGGTAAGAAAATGGTGTAGTTCGGGTAGAGTGTGAGTGAATAAATATGTTTTAGTTTAAGAAAGGAAGATGACGTGCAGAAGTAATGCTATACTTACAAACTTTGTATATAATTTATTTTTTATAATGTGGTATTACTAATTTAATCACACATTATTTTTTATCATAAATTAACCTCCATATTCAAAATTTTAATCACTTTATGCCATATTAATTATATATAAAGTTAATAAAACTAGTATATTCTAGTCAATAAGTATAGGAGAAAGAGTTTGTAATTTATATTACAAATTTACCCTTGCTGAAATGAAAAAATGATGTCCATCTGAGTTTAATTATCCATTTGAGTTCGATATAAAGAAGGCTTCAAATTTCTAGATATTGAACAAAAATGTGGGCTTCATTTGGACTAAACTAGAAAGTGCACTTCAGCCCGAAGTTCCAAGTTTCTCTATATTGGACCACGTAATGGGCTCTATTTGGACGAGAACTAATAACTGTATTCGAGCCCAACGAAGCCCAACGAAGCCTGTTCCAAATTTTATTTTCTTATTTTTTTAATCAAGTATATATTATTACAAGTAATACAATAAACAAAAAATATTGCTAAATCTTTTGTTGACCATAAGTATTAACCAATTTCAAATATCATATTTCTATAAAATTGATATAAATGTCTTACTACTACCGAAGTAATGCTTAGTTAAACAAATCAACTATTATTATGTACAAGATTTTGGCCTAATAATACGTCAAATTAATATGTTGTTTCAGAAGTGGAATTTGCACATGCAAAATATTAAAAATTTTCCAAGCTTGCCTAGAAATTGAATTTTACTAATTGATCTATTCTCATATGTTACACCCTATAATTAGATAATTTCTAAACTAGATTTTTCTTCCAACTTAATTATTTTCGTAATTTTAATACCACTTAGTTGAAAAAATTAAATTAATACGGCCACTTTCTAAATAGATTTTAAACTCCTATTCTTTTTAATACAATTTAAGTAAAATTTTACACTTGACATGGATAATAATTGCTTTACATTCAATCATGTCTTTTAGTTTAGCAGATTTATTTTTGTGTTTGATGAGAATGTTTTTTCAACCTAAAATCCGTCTATTTAATCAACTTAATTAAGGAATTAATCCATGATTTATAAACTAGTCCTTATGATCATCTTCTTATATGAGATGTGATTAAAAAAGAAGAAGAAGAAGAAGAAGAAGTGATAACACAATGATTTCTTTAAATATTAAATTTTGTGCTTCATTCACCTTATATGAAATCTATGTTACCCTACCGTGGACATCAGAAAACTAGGTAGTTAAGTCAGGTACATATATAATTTTTCATTAAGAGAACAGGAAATTATGAATTACATCATCTCCTTAATTTAATTTTCACAGGATCTTTCAAAGATCTTCTATAATGTGAATTAATTTTGTTATTTAAGTGTCATTAAAATTTATTGTATTACCTCTCTTCTTTAATATAATTTTATTAACCATCAATCAATCCATTTTTTAGATTCCGTAGATGAAAATTAGATTAACAGATAATTTTTTGTCTAGAAATATATATAGATATATATATATACACACACACACTTTTTTTTCTTTTCTTATAACTATATTCATAACAGCTGTAGACGACTTTTGTTTATTAAAGAACCATACGTTTGAATTATACACAGCAATTGTTAAAGAATGTCGATTGTGACATATCTTATGATTGTTGATAATGTCAGATATATATATATATAAGTATATCTCAAATATATTAAATAAATTGAAAAATAAAAAAGATTGAAAAAAAAATGTATCCACGTGCTATGGGTGGAACCCACCAAAACTGGCTTATATAAAAATCAAGAAATTAATATTTTGCTCTATTCGTCCACCTAAATGCAAAAGCATACTATTAATTAACATTATATTATATAATATTCAAAAGCCCATCAGATTTTTTTTTTTTTTATAGTAGAAGGTTCCAAAAAGAAAAGTATTTCTCCATAACTTAAATCTAAAAGTATTATAGATTTATTATACAGAAGAAATTTAAATTTTAGGGCGAGTTAATGATGAATAGACATAGACTAGTTGCAGTATATTTTATTAAAATCATACTCCTTTATTCCAGACTAACGCATGCATAAGAGTGACACGTTTAAGTTACAACCATATTGGTTTACGTTATGAGTTGGGCAATTTGCACCCTTTTTTTAGTTAATAAATCTAAACCCTCCATGACCCTCATCAAAAATAAATCCTATAGATACTTCTTTTCCTGAATAAATCAATCATTTTAATATTCCGATCACCCACCAAATGATACATCTCTCTTTTTCTAAAAAAAAAAAAAGACGTCTACGGCTCCTATCCTTAATAAAATTTTATAGCAGCTCATTGAGCAAGAAATGGACTATAATGTCTTCTTTTAGTCAAGGCATAGAAAACAAGCCAAACACTAATATAACTTCCTATTAATAAAGGGAAGGTCAAAGATTTATTCTTTTAGTCAAAGCATCAAGCAGGCGTGGCGCATGTTGTGCTATTTAATTTTATACTCTTCCAAATTCAGTAATCACTAACCATAAGAAAAAAAGAAAAAAAAAGTTTTAAGTAACATCCTCCAAATCTTTTTGAGACAAGAAAATGAAATCGATTTCATAACGTAAATAATTTTTATCAAACCAATTCCAATTTATAAAATTGAAAAAAAATTATAAAAACCATTATTATGATTAAAAACAATATCTTTTTAGTGTTGTAATCTTGACAAGTATTTATTTGTTTCTGTATATATAAAAATTTTATTTGTTTTCATGAAATTTTTGTAGAATCAATTTTTTTTTTTTATTTAAAAGGCCAGATGTTGATTGGCAAATCTAGAATAGCTCATGATAAAAAAAAGTGTGTATAAAGATGGGTGTAGAGGTGGGTCGAGAGAGTAAAAGATAGTTAATTAAGTTAAATAGGTTAATTTAAATTTATTTATTTATAAATTTATCCAAAGACAATTTTGTAATAATTTTCTTTTTTAAAATAAGTAGGCGTGTTAATAAAAAAACAAAAGGGCACCAATAGCCCATCCTTATGTTGATTTCTTCCGACACTATCATTAATGGTCTAAGATAATATTCAAGATAAAGAGTAAAACAACCCATTGTTAACTAATAAAAGTTAATAAATATGTATAGCACCCTCGTCAATACATTACTATGCACTAATTAAGAAGTCTACCATTACAAATTACGGAAAGTGCGTACATTACTGCAAACATATAGATAGGCATCAATGCTCATATTTATATAACTTAAAATCCCATCAAGCATACATTAGAATATCTGAACACAAAGTGCATACAAGCTATAGCCTCCAGCAATTGCATCGATCAGCTCCGTGCATGCCTGTTGACCTAGCTAGCTAGCTAGCTGCATCTTCAATTTATTCATAAAATTGCAAGCTGCATGCATCACTAATACTAGTTAATAGATATTTAGTTATATAACTCTAGATATGAATGTTTCAAGGAGTGGTGGGAGGACCCAAAAATGGGAATGGTGGAAATGTGGAAGGGTCAATGGGCCCTGAGGGGAAAGTTGGAACTTGTGGCAGCCTATACTCTGGATATGGTGTGTTTGGGAGAGGAGGAAAAAAGCTCAAGGCCGGGAACATTGGAGGGCAGATCAGGTGTCTGCAAAAGGCGACGAGCCCCTGGGGTTGCATTGATGCTTGAGAGTGATAGTGTGATGAGGAAAGCTAAAGTGATGAAATGAGTAGCAGTAGCCATTTGGAAATGAGAATATCAATCACCATTTGGAACAAGATATATATGAAAAAAAGGAAGTTACAAGGTTTTGGGATGGAGAAATTAAGACTTGAGTCTTGGTCCTTTTATAGTATGTTAACAATGTTGTATTTGGATCTAAGAGTACTTGTTGTCTTCGTTGTATTTGGATCTAAGAGTACTTGTTGTCTTCATTTGTTAACTAGAAGAATAGCTCCTTTAACGGCGAACCTTGCTCTTTCAATTCTTCTTTACACCGAAAAAATGTATATAATTAGTTTGTTTGGTTGAAGTAGTACTTTTTTGGAGAATTTATTACAAAGTGATGTATTTAATTTGAATTTTGAAGTTCATCCATTATTTTGTATATCAAATCTTATGCGATGTTTGGCATAACATATAACTTTTATTCATATGGTAGTTTTAATTAACCTATACCCTAAGGACATGTTTGATGCATTATATAGTATAACATTAAGAAATTATACTGTGTTTGGTCAGATTTTGAACGAGACCAATGGCGGACCTATATAGGGACCCAGGGGAGCCTGGGCTCTTTCTAAAAGTTAAAAAATTCATCTTGGTCCCCTTATTTTATATAGTAACTCTTATACCCATTTCTTAAAAAACTTAATTAATTTTCAGTTTTACATTATCTTTTCATTTTCTCAATTCTTTCACATATAAAAATCTTTCATCCATACAACAATATAAGTTTATATATTAACATAATTAATTTTTACTTCTTATTCAATTATAGAATTTTGGATTTTTTAATTCTTATTTATTTATTTTGACATAAATTATATGTTTTTCTTTATGTTTTCTTTTATAGTCTTAAAAACTTAATTAATTATTATTAGAAGAGTATAAATTTGAAAATATTGATGGACGATAATAATTAAATATTTTTATAATTTTTAATACAATTAAATATCATTAAAAAATTATGTGTGGGAGACTTTTAATTTATTTCATTTGTTTTGTAGTCTCTTTCAACCGAAAAAAATATATTATAAAATAATCTTCTATGAACAATTATAAATAGAAATTTTGAAAGAAAATCTACTTATTTGTTGACATCAAATTCAAAGAAAATTAATACTCTTTATAAATTATAATTTTGAACACTTATAATTCTAATACCCTCCTCTTTAGATATAATTTTATTATTTTTTAATAGATTCTCTTACTTTAAGTTTCATCGAGTAAATTATAAATATTCAAATATCTAAAGTGCCCCTCTCTCATAAATTCCTGGGTCTGCCACTGAGCGAGACTATATAGTATAACGTGGGTACTGTATCGACACTGTAGTAGCTACTGTAGCGGTATCGTTTACATAAAAGTTAAGCATTTTTATATCAAGCCTACCTATGGGTTAACACCGTATAAGCTTATTTTTATCTCAATTTTCACTAATAAATATCAAAAATTATATAAATTAAATATTTATATAATAAATAATTTATTAAATATTTAAATAAAAATTATTTATTTAAATAAATAAAAAATAATTATTTAAATAAATAAAAATTTAATAATTCAATTTTTATTTCAAAAATAATTTTAATAATTATTTAAATTTATTTTATATTTAAATTAAACTTTTCATGTTATAATTTTTTTAAAAGTTTTATCTAATACAATACTTTATCCAATATAGTATAGTATTATGTCTAATCTAATCTTGTTCTATACTATTCAATTAAATCCAATCCAAATAAATTTATGCTATCCTATACATTGTTATACAAACACATCAAACATGCCCTAAAGGTATACATTAATTAAGACTTCAAAAAGGGTGTATTGTCATTGTTCCAATTTTTAATCTACTTTGAAAATTGGATTCTGTTTTTAAAAAAATCATTTAATACAGTAAATAATCAATTTAACACATAATTTTTAAGACAGATTGACGACTGTGATAATGAATATACATATTGTTTTAGGTCTTCTCGTGTATTTTCTTAAGATATACATTAAGACTATCTTTATTCATATAATATTTATATTTTTTAATAATGGGATATATATTGTATACTTTTAGCTGTTTAAAAGAAAATTAATAGGAAAATCTTTCATGATGTGCTTAAAAAAGAACTTTCTTGCTAAAAAATTGAAAATATGGATTACTTTTTTTGTTTGTTTATCTGAATTATAATCAAACTTTTTGGTGAAAGTTGCACCAACATTGACCTAGTTCTATATTATTATATATAAAGTTTAGGGTAAATGATAGCAATTTTACACGATAATTTCAACCTTAATGTTTTACAAAATGATAATTATTTCTATTTTTACTATTATCTAATGTGCTCTGAAATTTTCGTTGCATCATTGAATATACTAAAGTTGAAATCAAAAGGTGAAATAAAAAAGCATGACATGTTTTTATATATTTTTGAAAATTACAAGAGAAAATTGGTATCATTTAATAGAACTCAACCTTGGAGATTATTTGGAGATCGTGAAATCCTACCAAACTGAAATTTGATAGGCCAATGCTTCTTATAAATGGCCAGAGATTAAGTATCCGAAAAAGAGGTGAATTGATGAAGGCAGTGAATACACTAGCACTGTGTATAACACCTCATCAATCGTCAATAAATTCTAGTTTCAAATGGCTTCAAATATTGTTGTGATCAGATGATGATTCTAGCAACATTTCCACTAGAGTTTATTAGTTTGTCAGGTATACCCACCAGTCAAATCAATAGAATGATAACTTGACTACTGCCTGCTTCCTATTAATATCTGGTTTGGACTTGCTAATTTAGTGGTTGTCTCTCCCCTCCAAGACCAGCTGTATACAATTTGGATAGACAAAATTTTTTCTTCGTTTTACGGGGGCAGCATTATGTAACTCTTTAATTTGTAATTTTAAGTAGTAGGAGCATTTAAAAGTTTATTTCAAATTTTTATCTCATGCTGATATAAAAGAGTTATAATGTTGTTTGATGGACAATCGGTCGATAAGAAAATCAATTTAAAAATTGATATAGGATATCACATTACGTAACACATCAATTTAGAAATAAGAATTTAGGGAAAATATTTGAAACAACATAGTTACTCCATTTGATATATTGTTAAATATGACTACGATTGTTAGGTAGGATACCCTTGAAGTTGAAGAAATGAAATTTATCAAGTAAATAGAGGTTAGTATAGTGTTCATATGAAATGAAATGGGATTAATTCTACGTTTATACAACTTATGATAATTTAAAAACAAAGTATTACCTAGCAATTATAATTAATCTTCCTGATAGTAATAGGTGAACTAAGCAATGGATTGCATGTGCTACCAAAACTCAAGAGCTTTAATTTTATCTTGTTTCTTAATCCGATTTTCTTAAATTCAACTTTAGTTACTTGGCAAGCATAGTGAATTGTAGTAAGATTGCAAGATTGCCATTTATTTTAAACTTAAATTTAGTTAATTTGGAGTATTAAGAGGAAAGGGAAAAAAATTATAATGATATAGAAAAGAGAAAAGAAATTTTGAAAGAGGAAATAAAAAAAAGTTCTCAATAAATATATTTGTAGTTGACAAATCATCATATTTGAATTATTGATTTTCCTTCAAAGAGTGTAATTTTAGAGGAATGTTGATCCTTTTACACACACACACACACACACACACACGCGCACACACACACACACACACACACACACACACACACACACACACACACACACACACACACACACACACACACACACATATATATATATATGTATGTATGTATATTTATAGAGAGAGAGAGAGAGAGAGAGAGAGAGAGAGAAATCTTTTAACATAATTTATTAATACAAATTGATGATCATTGATATCATATAATCTAATGGTTAAGATTGAAAGTGAAAAAATTACATTTAATGCTGCTAACTCATCAATTATCTTGATTATTGAATTTTTTAGATCAATGTTAGAAATATGTGTCTAGTTTTGTATAAAAAAAATTGTGTCCAAATATCTATTCTCTACGTTCTCAAAACTTAACTATTGCATGTAGCCTCATGTAACTCTCTTTGCGATCTAATGAATTGCTAATTAGATATAGATTTTATTTTTGATTCTTAGCTTTCCAATTTTAAAGTAATATTTCTCATTTTAGTACTTATACTTATTTTTATATCAAATATGTTTTCATGTGACACTATCAAATTTTCACTAATATTTTTTCATTAATTATTTGTATATATGGGTGTGTATTAGTATTACATAAATAAAAGACACATAATTATTTTGGTAGCTTTATGTATTTTTTAATTTTGTTTAGTTTTTTAACCAGGAATTTTAAACACACTATCGGCTCATTATTGAATGGGAAAATTAAAAAAATGATCCAAATTGAGGGACCCCTTTGAAAAGTGACCTACTCTCCAAATATTTTCATGTCATGACCATTTTGAGTGAGAAATGACCTCTATACCCCTAACAATTCAACTAATTCATTTCCATTTCCTTTCTTCCATAACTAATACCTACCATCAAATTGTATATTATTTCCATAACTAATTCAACAATGACAGGGGTAGATGATTTATTGTGTTTGAAAGTTATTTATGGTTGTATATTATTTTTAAAGTGTTTGATGAATTATTTGAAGCTTGAGATGTGTAAAAATGGTGGTTTCGAAGTCGATGGACGAAGGAAGACGATGACGAGTGTTGGTCTAGTTTCACGTTCGACACTCGATAAGCCTAGATGAACATATGTCAAGTGTTAAATTAAATATAATCGACACTTGATGACAAGGGTTGTCGAGTATCGATTACAAGCAATTTGGCACTCAATTCTCGATTTCTCTATATGATTATGTGCTCGATGCTTGACATCATGTGTCGAGTTCTATCAATCACGTAAATCTGACAATATGCGACATCTCTCTTTCACTATCAGATGATATCCGATAGTGTGCTTGACACTCGACAATGACGAAACACATTGTCGAGTTGTCATCTTCCTTATCAAAGAACTCAGATTTTCTCTAAAAATTCTTTTTTTTTTTACGTCAGACTACTCGAATCACTTCAACATAGCTCAATCCATTTTTTCTAAGCTAATATCGTGTTTTTTAGATAACAAATATGTGACAAACCGCGTATAAAATACCATGTGTTATGTAAAATAGTGTTGTGTAAAGAAGATTTTGTTTAAGAATGAAGAAGAAAGAAAGAAAATATGTTATTTGCCTTATTTAATGAAGAAAGGGCATTGAGGTAATTTTATAGTTAAAAGGGTCATGACATCAAAATTTTCAACAAGTAGATCACTTTTCATGGAGGTCCCTTAATTTGGGTTTTTTTTTTTTTGAAATTTTTCCTTATGGAATCTTGCCATCCTTAATGGCAATAGAAGACTATGTAAACAAGACTTTCCCAACATATTTTGAGATAAAACAAATGAAAGTAAATATGTAACATCAATTCATTAGATATTTTAAGTATTTCTTTTATCAAAGAAAGAAAAGATAATGCTACATTTACAAACTTTATTTAATAGTAGTAACAATATATCTATAGTTTGGTTAAAATAATAAATATATAATGACTATTAATTTAATAGTAATAATAATATATTACTAAATGGCCTTCAATTTATATCCATAAAATTTACAATAGTAATATTAGACTTATAATCTACATATAATCCAAACTCTATAATTTGACTTGATAATTCAATAGTAAAATCTTATAGGAAATGTAAGTTCTCTCATTTTTTTTTTCGTTTTCAATGAATTTTTATCATGTAGACTACCATACTAGATTATAGAATTTGGGTTGTACATAGATTTTAAGTCTAACACTACTAAATTTGTAATAATACGACACTTATAAAGTTTATATACAAATTTTGTTTACAAAATTGATATTGCATCAAATGAAAGAAATGATGAATATAAAAAGTTTACGATAAATACTGATGAGTCATATATTATTAAATAAGTGATACTTTATCAATTTTGTATATAAATTTTAAACTTCATAAGTGTGACATTATTCGTCGTTATAAATATAACTTTTTTTACTTAAAAAGCTAAGAGCAGTACTCTGCTCCAGCGATAATTCATAGAAATAATAGAAAGACAAGTGTCACAACTTTGTTAGGAACTCTAGAATCCATTGATTTGAGAGTGACGTATCACAACATAGTTAATGAAATTTCAAAACAACTTAAAGAATATTAATTACCTTCGATTCCCACCAAGCCAACAGTTCTTCTGTAGTACAACACTCGTGTAGCAATGAGATTCATATAAAAACATGTAAACATACATAAAAAAATATTATAGACTTATATATAAACAATCACAAATTAGAGAGCTGTTTCAAAACATTTGTATATGTTTATAACTTTTATATAGGTATTTGTTCAAAAATTTAGACTAATTTTATAATTTTTATATATTTATTTACTAACTTTTATACTGGAAGAGTGGTTATTTAAGAACTTAAAAGAGGTATTAATGGGTCTAAAATATAACTATTTTTATAAGTTTTATAAACATGATTACGATTTATATGCTTTCCAGCCAGATCTAACAAAATAGCCTCAATCAAGAATAAGAATTATATAAGTTAATAAGAATTTTTATCTATTAACGAGGAACTCTTTCTTTTACTCCTTATGGTTGAAAAGGGTCCATGATTTTTAGCTAGTGGATAAACAAAGATATAGTTTATTGTGATATATCTAATATTAGGCTGGCTTGGGATTACTGTTACTGTAGAAATAAGCTGCTTCTACTTTGCTATAGAAAAAATGAGCTTAAAAAAAAAGTGGCTGTTAAGTAAATCAATTTTTAAAAACTGCTTTACTTTTCAAAAGCAGGATAGAGGTAGTTGAGATTGTTATTATTGTAGCTTTCATTATGCGTAAATGAACAAAATGGGCATATACATTATTCCTTCATAATGTTTAATTATAATATTTTATAATCAATTCTTTTTCTTTGAATTATTTCCAACATTATCTAATAAATTAATGAAATAATATTTTATAATAAATTCTTTTTCTTGTTTTATAATTGTTTTCAACAATGTCTATATAAATTGTTTAAATTAATAATAATTCATAATGAATTCTTTTTCTTTTCTTTTTTAACTATTTCCCACAAATTCTATATAAATTATTTAAAATAATATCTTATAATTAATTCAGTTAAACAATTTTTATGAAAATAAATCAATAAATATTTATAACTTTTTCTTATTAAATTAGTATAACTATTTAAAAAAAAAAACTTTGATGACAAGGACAATTTTGTATTTTTATTTTCCTAGGAAGGGTACTTTAAATTTTTTACATTTCAAAAGCAAAAACAGGTCTCTAAAAGCAGCAAAATCCTTGCTTTTGGATTCCTTTGTAAAATTTGATTTTTTTTTTGTAGCTTTTTTTTTTAAAGTTGTGAAGCAATCCCAAAAACCCTAGATTGCTGTTGCTGTAGAAAAAGAACTTTTTTTTTTCCACAATAACAACCCCAAACTGGCCATTCTAATATTAGATATATATCTTGCAAAGCCAGGCTAGAAGCAGTATGAGTTCAAAACTATATTTTCACATTTTCACCTTATTAAAGATTAATAAGTACTCTACCGTAGACTCACATTTATAAGTTTAAATTTTTAGGTCAAATATCTAATATTCTTCATCACACAATATTAATAATAAATCATTTTAAGAACATGTCCATAATTAATACGTAAGTACATATCAATCCAATCTAAATCACTCACCCACACATACTCACACATAGGTAGAAAAAAAATAACATTTTGAGACTAGGATTACTTGTCATTTTTGATATTAATTCTTATTAAATTAATTACTACTTCAAGCTTGAAGTTGTCATCATACAATTGATGACTCTCGACGTAATATTCCATCTTAATTAAGCTTGCAATATTGCATCCGTGTGAGTGGCTCTTGAAATCCATCTTAAAGCTAGCTTGCCCTCCAATTACGTACGTACAATGTACAATTGTTGTACCATATATATGTAAATTATAATGTAATTAATTATATTGCCATATTGTAAAGCGAAAATTTTTAAGGTTAATTATGTGTTGAACATCGTCGAAAATTAGTTATGTAAGAGAAGATGTCAATAGACTAAAGAATATTGGGTTGTAGAATATATTTACTAATAATTTGGAAAATTATTTACAGCTGGATCTAAACTACTACTATAAGCCAGCATTCTCAGAGTCTTTAATTGATATATTATTAGCTTTTGTGACTTGCACCGCGTTTGAGCAGAAAGGAAGTTAGCACAAGCCATTAAAAAACACTAGAGAGAGAAATTGGATCTATAAATTTTGTACTCCACACACATATTACAACTGGCTACTACTACTCATGCTATTATTATTATTATTATTTTTCTTCCACCTGGGGTTACAGAGTACCAAGGGGCTAGTAATAAAAGACTTCCAAATTCCAATTAGTTAAGAAAGCGCCTATGCAATCGCTCACTTGAAATCTATGTAGCTTAATTATCTTAGCTCCTAACATCTCTCATACACATATAATATTAATGAATCAAGATGAGCTCTTGCTGTCCGAGCATGCTATTTCTTTTTATTATAAAAGATTAACAGAATATCATAATGAGATGAATCCTTACTTAATAATGATTCATACTACAATAAAAAAAAATTGAAAGTTTCATACATATAAGAAACGAACAGCAAAAGGTAAACGAATAAAAATTGAGACATTCCATTATCGTGACTTTTCCCAAAAAAAAAAGTAACAAATCACAAAAAACACTGCACGCATATGTAAATTTAGTACTAGAACAAACAATTGAAGGCCTCAAATATACATGTAGTACTCCTATGATAGCACATAGCTTCATGGATGTTGTAGGAACTGTTGCGCAATGCGGAAGCGATACCACAAAATAACTAAATGCACAACTACAAATTATGCCAGATAATTAAACATAATAGTAACTAAAGAAGGCAACCAATAAATAAAAAATACAGAAAATAAAAAGAACACTAAGATTTAACAAGGTTCGGTATTGTTACCTACGTCCTCGGACGCCACTAGAAAATCTTTTACTATCTTCAAAGAGAATTACAAACTTTTGGGCCACAATACAAATATCACAACTTTGGGTCAAACTGTAAATCTCTAAATAGTTGGGTGAAATCTTAATTACTCAAATAATTGGACAATAATACAAATACCCAAAACCAAATGAGAAAAAAAAAAAATAAAAGACCATAAAACTATGAGCTCTTATATGTGAGACCTTACAAATGTGGGGTTGAAAGGAATTTCAATGGGACACATAAATGAATAGACTTGGCTTTAATTTATAAGCCCAAGCCTCTCCTATACAATGACTCCCACTCCATGTGGGATCCTTGCATACACATACAAATGGCTAAAGAGTCAAAGCTCCAACAATTCCCCACCTTGGCGAATTAGCCAATCCACCACAAGACTCTTCTTTTTCCCATATTCTCTATCAAAGCTGCAATGCCTCCAAATGCGTCCAATGGTGCGGTCAAACTCGCACAATGTTGATCAAGTCCAAACAATGATTGAATTTGATTGCTATCATAACCTTAGTCAACATAACTAATAGGTTAGTAATCACACGTATCATCCCTCTCAAAGACTAAGCCAACATCTACGGTTTTCAGCAAATACCATAGAACCCATTTCACTGCTTGCCAATGTCCTTTACAAGGATCATGCATATACCTGCTCACAACTCCAACTGTATGTGAAATGTCGGGTCTTATACACACTATAGTATACATAAGGCTACCAACTGCATTAGCATATGGAACTTAAGACAAATACTCTCGTTCCTTATCTTTACTAGGAGATAAAGATACACTGAGCTTCATATGACGAGCAAGTGGGGTACTTACAGGTTTTGATTGTTTTGAAATGCCAAACCACTGTAATACCTTCTTTAGATACTGCTTCTGAGTCAAATAAATCTTGCTTCTCCCTGTATCTTTACTAATCTCCATACCTAGTACCTTCTTAGCTTCACCCAAATCTTTCATCTCAAACTCTTGATTCAATTGAGTCTTTAACTTCTTAATTTCTTCAACATTTGTCGAAGCTATCAACATATTATCAACATACAAGAGTAGATAAATGAAAGAACCATTAAGTAGCCTCCGAAAATACACACAATTATCAAATTTGCTTCTTGTGTACCTCTGACCCATCATAAACCGATCAAATCGCTTGTACCACTGCCTCGGAGATTGCTTCAAACCATAAAGCAATCTTTTCACACACCAAATTTTCCTTACTAGCAACTTTAAATCCCTCTAGCTGAGTCATAGAGATTTCCTTTTCCCAGTCACCATGTAAAAATGCAGTTTTTACATGAAATTGAACTAGTTCCATATTCATCTGAGCTACCAAGGCCAACAAAATTCTAATGAAAGAATGTTTCACAATTGGAGAAAATACCTTATTATAGTCAATTTCTTCCCTCTGAGCGTAGCCTTTAGCCACCAACCTTGCCTTGTAGCAAATGTCATTCCTGTCAGGAAATCCATCTTTCTTTGTATATACCCATTTGCACCCAATTGCCTTTTTACCTTTCGATAGTTGAGCTAGCTCCTAAGTTTCATTCTTCTGAAGAGACTGCATTTCTTTGCTAATAGCTGTCTTCCACTGATCAGCTTCAGAACATTTGATTGCCTCTTTATAAGTGGAGGAACGTCATCATCTATAATTGGAAGTGCATAGGCCACCATATCAGCAAATCGAGTAGGTCTGCGAATCTCACGTCTTGGCCTATTAATTGCAATAGAATCTTGTTGCTATTGAGGTTCCTGAGTAGAATCCTCTCCATCATCTCCCAAATCCTCCTCTGTCACAGGAGTACCATCATATGTCTCAGTAGATCTAACAGAGTTCAATCTTGTTGTTTGAAACTCCACCTGCTGCTGAGTATGCTCTACCTGCTGTGGAGTACCATTCACCTTTGTCTGGTTTTCTGATTTCTTCAACATTGAAGACTCATCAAATGTCACATCTCGGCTAGATACAATCTTCCTCGAACTAGGACACCATAGACGATATCCTTTCACCCCTGAAGCAAATCCCGAGAAAATCTCTTTATTGGCTCTAGGATCCAACTTAGATTCTTTTACATGATAATATACAGTGGAACAAAAAACATGTAAAGAATCATAATCAGAAATAAGTTGTCTAGACCATACCTCTAGTGGAGTTCTATCACTAATAACAGCTGAAGGTAGATGATTACTAAGATGACAAGCATAAGTCACAGCCTTAGCCCAAAATTCCTTGCCCAATCGAGCATTGGAAAACATACATCGAACTTTCTCCAGCAATGTTCGGTTCATGCATTCTACCACCCCATTCTGCTGTGGTGTACCTCTAACTATAAAATGATATACAATACCTTCATCTTGACACAATTTCAAAAACTGATCACTGCAATACTCACCACCTTTATCTGTCATGAGATGCTTGATCTTCTTGCCAGTTTGTGTCTCAATCATCTTTTTCCATTTAAGGAAAGTACCAAGTACATCATCTTTAGATTTCAAATAGAACACCTAAGTCCTTCTGGAAAAGTCGTCAACAAAAGTAACAAAGTAGTGCCTACCTCCCATCGATGCGTTTTTGGTAGGTCCCCACACATATGAGTGAACATAATCAAGAATACCCTTGGTATTATGAATAGCGATGCCAAATTTCACTCTTTTCTGGTTTCCCATAGCACAATACTCATAAAAATCCAGCTTGCAGATCTTTGCACCTTTCAATAAGCCTCATTTCACGAAACTGAATAAGGCTTTCTCACTTGCATATCCCAAACGCATATGCCACAGTCTAGTAATCTTTGAATCTGAATCATTATCAGAAACCATGGCCGTTGATCTAATAATCATAGTACCGTTATAGTAATACACATTATTCTTCCTAGTGCCTTTTAATACCACAAGAGCGCCTGAAGTGACTCTCAGAATGCCATCTCTCGAATAGATACTGCACAACCTTTAGATTCCAAGGCTCCCAAAAAGATGAGATTCTTCTTCAACTTCGACACATACCGAACATTTGTCAGAACTCTAGTCAGTCCATCAAGATTCCTTAAACGGATCGAACCTATTCCAACAGTATGGCAAATATCATCATTGCCCATATACATAACTCCACAATCAATCTCTTCAAACTGAAAGAACCATTCCCTATGTGGACATATATGATAAGTACAACCCGAATCCATAATCCACTCACTAGAACTAGAAGTGGATGGGTGACAAACTAGATATATATCTGAATCACTATCATCCTCACGCTCAATAACACATGCATCAGAAATAGCCTTGCCCTTATCTTTCTTTTTCAACTTAGGACAATCTTTCTTCCAATGTCTTTTCTCATGACAAAAGGCACACTCATCTTTTCCTAGTCTACCTCTCAACCAAGATTTTTCCCTTTTTCCTGGTTTCTTACTTTGCCTACGCCTTCTCACTTTTAATGCATCTACTAACGCATCCCTATGTTCCTTTTGGTCTTTCTTACGAATTTTATAATTCAACAAAGCAAAACAAACTTCTTGAAAAGATAGTTTATCTTTCCCATGGATAAGAGTAATGCACAAATGATCTAATTCATCCAGAAGTGAGCCAATAAATAGCATAGCCTTACGTTCATCTTTGAAGGTTTTATATAACTTTAACAAATTAGCAATTAACTTATTAAACTCATCAATATAAGAATTGATGCTCGTACCTGGTTTCAACTTAAGACGGAACAATCTCTTTAACAGATATAGCCAATTCTCATTGCTTTTCTTCATATATTTGTTTTCCAGCGTCTTCCACAATTTGCTTGCAGATATCTCTTTTGTGAACGGATACTTCTGTTCTTTACACAAGCAAGAGCGAATCGACCCATAAACTTTTACATTCAGCCTTTTCTAGTCTCTTGCATTGATATCTTCTGGTTTTGTTTCTTCCAGAACAATATCCAAATCTCATTGATACAACTCGTCCAACACCTCACTCTGCCATAAGCCGAAACTATTTCGACCATTTACTACAACAAAAAAGGTCTTTTATGTCGGCCGAAAAATGACATATATCAATATATATGTCGGTCTTTGCGCGACATAAATAGAACTGTCACATATTCTGTACGTGTCACTTGGTCAAACTGACACAAAGATATGTGTCATTCACAAACAGACATGTACGGAACAAATATGTGTCATATAGTGTCGAATTGTACCAAATATGTGTCTGCCAATAAGTGACACAAATATAGTGTCGGTCAACAAACGACACAAAATATAAATTTTATGTGTCGTTTTATGGCCGACATCCTAGTGTCATTCATTGACTAACACAAAAGGGCATCTCTTAAAATTATATGTGTCGTTTTATGGTCGACATTTAGTGTTATTAACTGAGCGACATAAGATATGTGTCATTTTCTGTCCGACATTAAGTAATTTCACCAATTGATACAAGTTCACTTTTATGTGTCATTTTTAGGTCGACATCCAATTTCATTCACTGAGTGACACATTTTGTATCATTTTCGGGTAACTTTTGTGTGTCGTTTTTTGGCCGACATATACCTTCCAAAATATATAACACGTGTCAGCCTAATTCAGGCTGACACGTATTATATATTTTTTATTTTTTCTAAAAATAAAAAATAAAAAATATATAATTTATATAGAAAAAGTTAATTTGTATGTAATTAATAATATATAATTTGATGTTTATGAATAGAAAAAATTGTGGATGCAACCCTCCTACAGGAAGCTTATAAGACACAATAGATTAATCATTTTCAAGCCTAAAAGGAAATTAAGCAACGAAGTGTTCCAATGGGAAGTAAATGATAACAAAGAAAAGGGAAATTGTTTATAGCTCATAGAAAGCTCTGGGAAATTTCTTTAAAGCAACAAAATCAACGACCTGTAAATAAGCCATTGAAATTCCCCATAACATATAGGCAGATGCTAAGTTCATTAGATGTTAATCAACTTATTACAACATACCAATCAGGAAACTTCTAACAAATTCTTAATCATTAGATGTTATTAAACATTTTCAGGTTGAGCCATATATGTCTTTGTATCCCATCCTTTAATTTTCTCAAGAAGAATCACAGGTAAATATAACCAACATAAGCTAAGCTGAGTCAACACCAGCTTAATGCAGCCAAAGTAATAAAACTCCAGGTATGCTAATATTCAAATGACTTGGGCAGACATAGTATTAAAAGTTCAGAGTTTTTCCAAAGTCCAATTCAAAATGGCTCACAGAATCCCTAAATGGAACCATCAATTTACTATGAGTTAATGAAAACAGTGCAAACAGTTAAAAGTAAAAAAGCAAGTACCTACCTTGGATGATACAGCCTCTTGAGCTTATTCTAAAAATGTGTTGAAAAAAGGGCAATCCCATATAGCCCTATTTGTTGGAGATGCTGTAAATACCTAAACAAATGAGTCCACAGATGATTAACTATGGAAACACTAGCACAAATCCACCCATAGAATGCTATCCAAACTATAAGAAAAAGAAAATAGATTCCTCCATGGAGTATTTACATACTATTACAAGATCAAAATAGCACATAAGGTGAAGATAAATGCATCGAAGCTTCAAAGCAGACAAAATAAGGAATATATAGATCCTCAGTTCTTGTATAATGAACAAATAGAAAACCAGCTTCAATACACCTCATGTCATGTTCTAAAAACACATAATCAATCACTAGGATTGGCTCTTACCATCACACATATGAGACAATGATGATCCATGAACCAACAACACCATGCAACGTAAACACCTTTGAAATACAGGTTTAGTTCTTCAAAATATCCGCCCAACAAAGACAATAAAAATTCTAATACAAATGGAGAAAAAAAATGTACTGAATTAGCCTATGAAATAAACCACATTTCTCTGAACAATTAATGGTCAATAGTTTAACTTGAGAAGAATATTTAGATTATTATCAAAAGGAGGAAAAAATAAAAGGCATAATGGTGAGAAGGAACAATTGAATAGTAATGGAAAAGACAAAACATTGCAAGTCACAACAGATAATATTAAGCCACCAATATAGAACTTAAGCTTTAAAAGCTTCTTCTGAAGGTCAACGTCATACTTTTTAATAGTCAAGAAAAGTTTCTGCATGGGCAAAAACATCATCCCTGTTATGTCAAATGAGTTAAGCTCATTTCTACCAAATTTTAACTGACACATCTAATAGCAGATGTAAGACTTGCTGAAGCAGCATTACATAAATGACAGGAAATTCCAGTCGGTAACTAGCCAGACTATTGCCACATAAAAATCATTAGAACCAAAACCAAGCTGGTCTCATTAGTTTAGACTTCCAGGTCCCAATTTTGATTCCAAACTTCTTTTCTTAATTTCAATGCAACCATTGGTATGATTATCTTTCAGTTGAAGGTTTGTTGATCAAACCAACATACTGTACTCTGATCAAGATTTTAACAAGGAGAATTTACTTCTTCCCAGACATCTAGTACCTCCTTAAGCAATTCCTTCTTTAAATCATAAAGCTAATCGTTGAAGCATCATAAGATTTTTTATAGTTACAATTACCATACTCGAGAACTACTGATGATTCTATTTGATCAAATGCCTATAGAAATGATAATAGATGTCAATAAGTTTAACCTAAATAAAAATATGTGACAGACATAGAAACAAGTGGTATAATCAAATCCTCCTTCGTTTAGCTAAAACTCAATTTCCTATCCTCTATCCCTCACTCAACCCTTTGCCCCTCTTCTCTCTCTCTCTATCTCTTTCAAACCCATACAAAGTAGTAAGGGACAAGGGAAAAAAGGGTTACTCTCTTTGTTTTATATGAAATTGAAGGCAGCAATTCCAATCAAATATGATATGATAGAAGAAAATAGATGTGGCATTAACATTGTATCAAAACTAAGATTCTCATAATAAAGAATAACTTACTGCATCCTCAGGTAAACGTATACGTTCATTTGCCAAGTATCCACTGCTCGTTTCCAAAGGAACCATTTTTCCTGCTCCCACACCAGGCTTTTGATCATTACTCACTATCTAAAATCTGTATTTTGGTAGAATACTGAGATCTGCTTCTGATGCACCTTCCTAGTCAGTCACAAAAGAAAAGATAACACTAATAAGCTGTTTCAAGTAATCAATTTTGTTAAAAAATTTGTCAATTAATAGATCATAATCCCTTATACCTATCCTGCAATAGCATAAAGAATTGCAATAATGCATGGCAAGCAGCAACAGAGTGAATTCCCGATCAGACATGCCAAAACAACACAAAAGATGGCAAAGAACACATCAAATGCCAGAAAAATGACAGTCAACCTGCAAATATGAAGAATTAGAGATCCCAGTAGTCTTTATTCTGCAAATACTGAACATAAAAATAAAATAAAATAAAATGAAAAATTCTAACCAATATATCAGGTTTTTCATCAATTTAATTAGATTGGGAACTATAGTCTTCCAGTATGTATATCGATTTTTTCATGTATAATAATTAGGCAATCACAAGAAAATCATAATTCTTCTGGAATCTTGCTTATGATAGCAGTTTACATATCAAACAAACAAAATGTAGTTCAATTTTAGTGCTTTTTTTAAAACTTTTTTTTTTAAAATTATCTTGTTTTGATAAATAAGACAACTAGACGAGTGCAAATGAAATCACTTTGTAAGGATAATTCAGCATAGCATCAAGAGCTAATAATTAGAATTAGAAGAATATAAAAATAAAAAAGCCTCAGTACTTAAATTTAAGAGCTTCAGAAAATCCAAGAAATGATGAGATGAAAAATAAAAATCAAGACATTAGAAGAAAGGTTTATACTTCTTAGGTGGAAGTAAACGAATTTCACAACAAAAGAGTACACTGCATATACAAGTAAATGGAAAATATCATCAAATAACAGATCGGTTGAAAAGCATACCAGTACAAACGAGGAGCTTTCTGCAGAAGTATGTCACCACCAGAGACTACCCAATAAAATCCAACAATCCACCAGAGAAATGATGCCATTGTATTTATAGATTCACATCGTTTAGCGAAACTAAGTCAATCATCATCAAATCAGTAAGTGTTTAGTGATTTAATAAACCTCTAGTAAAATTACTAACACAGCATAAAACAACTAGAGGAAATTACATAGCAAGAAGAACAAAAACACAGTGAAAGCTCAAATAACCACAAAGCTCTAAATGGTTGTATGGTAACATATTTTGCAGCATATTCAATCAACTCCAACAACTTTAGAAAATAGAGAACTAACTTAAATGAAGCTTTCCTTTTAATTTAATCTGCTGGGTCAGAGAAATTAGCATATAGTTATCCAAAACAACATTCTGCATGATATATACTAGCATAAAATGCAGAACTTCTGATGCTCAGTTTTACCAACAATATGCAACCTGAGGCCCCTTTTTCATCTCTTATTATTTCTACCAAACTAAAATATGTAAGACAACTTTTTCTTGCATGTTATGCCTAGGTGAGGTAGAAAAATTTGAAAATTAGAACAATTCTGGAATATCTCATCTTCGAATATTAAACTTAAAAAATGATATGTCAAGAAAAATTTCTCAGGTCTACTCCCATAACTAAAATCTGGAATGTAATTCTCAGTTGTTAGATATATCTAACAGTGGAGAATATTAAACTTAAAAAATGATAAAACCAACTTGACATATACATTTACCTTTCATACTAATTCTGTTTTGTCTATTTCTTCTCTTGAAAGACATTCTCTTGTTAACAATTATCAAATAATTTCTCTCCACCACCATAAGCTCCTGGACTTCGTTCTCAGATTCATAACAATTTCTCTGAATCAAGATTCAAAAGAACAGAAGGAAGCAGAAAAAAGAATGAAGCAACATTAAAGTTTTTGAATGAATTGTAAATAAAAATAACTCCATTAGTTACTTCAATAATTAGTTCAATCAAACAAGCTGTCATCTCCCAAAAAAAACTTCAAATATTCACAAAACCTCTATCAACATTCTGACTAGTATAGTTTTAACAATTCCCAATCTGCTATATAACAAAATGAGTGAATTCCTATTCTCCTTCCCTCTATTGACTGTAGTCAGCAAGCTATATAAATTCATCGCAAAAAATTGTCAGTGTTACTTGTCTATTCCTCTAGAACTTTTTCATCCTGCAAATATTTTGATTCAATAAGTTAGAACATATTGAATATTCAATCTACGCTAATAAGCACAAATCTTATAGAATTTTGTAACCTGATTTCTTTATCTTCCTTTTTCCTTATACCAGTCTCTTACAATCTTGGATACAAAAACAGCCCATTCTGATCTCACCTCATTCATCTCCTCTATACTATAACTTTCCTTGTTGTTGAACTGAGATTACAATAAAATTTAAGTTAAGTACAACAATAAAATCAACATATAAGGATAAAGGGATTTATAATTATGGATATCTTACCTTCTCACAAAGGACCTTGGGCTCTTCAATAATTTCCTTCATATATTTGAGCACATAATACCCACATTCCTTATGTCCAGGCTGTCTCGGTGCCTGCACTCGTAAAATAGACATATTTGATACAGTACAACTTCATTCTCGTATTTAAATAATCGTTGCTCAATTTTCAAATTGAAATTCAAACTTACCTTGACGTTTATCGACCAGTTGCTCTTTTTCCTTTTCAATTCAGTAGCTGACTTCCATAGTATTACCCTTCTAGCAAAATAGGCAGAAAATACATAATATATGTTAATTATGTATAATTAAAGCTGGCACCAAATACCATATAAGAATTAACACAACTTACTGTTTCATGACCTCCATTATGTCTTCCTTGGCTTTTTTATGCATGGAATCAAGGTAGAAGACTTCACATGAGGCCATATTAATGACAATCAATGTCCAATGGTATCTAACAACCAGGTTTTCAACAACAAAGTAAGTAACTTTGAAGAATAAGCAACGTAAAAAAATATGTGATAAGTTTTGTTTAATCCTAAAAACATACCCTGGGTTGTAAGGAATGAACACGTAGTTCCTATCCTCCAACTGTTTGAGCTTTTCAGCCAATGATTGAGATGTCGCAAGACACATTTTGGCTTTTGTAATTGCACCTCCTACTATGGTTGTGGGGTTTACAAACCCGAACTTTACTGGACCAGAGTCAAGTTGAAATTTTTTAAAGAGACAACTACAAGTAGAAAAAGAAAAACAAAATGGCATTATTAAATTATAATAATGATAAACAAAATTTAATGCTATTAAAGATATCTTAGTTTTAATAATGAAACAAATGAAATAGATACTTGCTATACAAAGATATGCAATTTTGTGACAGTTCCTCAAAGTTGATAACATGTCTACAATCTTCACGATTCAGATATGTAGACACAGAGTACCCAAACAAACCTTCATCGAACTGGACCTTGACATAGTCCGTATCATCTACCATCAAAGATTCTACTAGAACCTCAAACATGTCAACAGAATCTGGATTATTAATTTGATGCTTCTCAGTTTGTAGAGCTTTCAACTCCCTCTTTGCGCATTTCTTATCCCGACTTTTTTGTTCATCGGATGGGGACTACATAAGAACAAAAGGCGCAACAAATTGTTCAGTAGCACACACTAGTAAATAATAAGAAAAAAAATACATGCTAAGTTTTTATCCTACCTCTTCAAAGACAAGCTCTCTTGGCCAATTCACATGTTGTCCTAGAACATCAAGTACAATGATAACAGCCCCCTTTTCATCTTCTCCACACCAGGGGACAATGGCTTCACCATCCATAATCACTTCAACTGACACACGCCTAGTTGCCTTATTTTGTCATCTTTTTCATAAGCAGAACCAGATGCAACAACTACAGTATCTGAACCTGATGAACACTTAAATATGTATGTTTAATAAGAGCTTAGTTCATCATATTGCATTAATAGTGTCATTAAATTCCTCAACATAAGCATATTTGTAGTCTTTGCATCTTTGAAATTAACTTCCTCTTAATTTTGGTTTTGTTATAGGTTCGGTAAAATAGGCATAACTCTCTATTTATAGATCAGAATGGTGCAAATCTTAATGTTTTGGAAAGCTAATTAAATTATCTACAAGATTATATGTCATAAGCTTCATCAAATTCGGGCTCTTAGTAGACCAAAAATGGGCTTGAAGTGAATCCATCTGCAGTTTCGGCCCAGCCTGACCATGCCTCAGTATACTGACCATATCTCTCAGAATACGTATCCAAATCATATGAATCAAGATGTTCTAGAAAGCTGAGAGAAATATTTACGACTTTCATGAAGACATGTGATTAAAATTCTTAATAATTCAAGGTCAAAATCAGTGGTCAAAGTCGGTTCACCTAATTACTCCAATTGTCAAAGTTGGTGCATATAATATTTGACAATTATTCCCTTGTAATTTGACAAGTTTTCCCCTGAATGTATCTATAAATAGAGGTGCCTTGTGACCCATGGGGGCATCTTGGCCTTTGCTGGGATCTTGTATTGTGTTTCTCTCTTGTGTTTTAATGTTATTAATGAATTTTCCTTTTTCTTGCATTTTGTGTTCTTTCTCTTATAATGTCTTGCTAATTTCTCTCTTGCTAAGGTGAAAGGGTGAAACCCTTGATATGAGAGTAAGGATTCTCTAACCCTTAATATGTGCTTAATAATCATAATCTTATGTTGTTTATATGATTTATATTTAATTTCTTAATCAATCTTGACACCACTCGTAAAGTGGAGGTCTTGATCCATTGTAGACAATCCTTGGCACATCAAATGCTTGGATCCTTTCTAGATGTTGTATGGTTCTTCCTTACCGACACGAATCTAGTTAGGAACCTTGATTTGTTGTAGACATATGGAGATTGGCACATTGGATGCTTGAACCCATTTACAAGAAGTGGTATAAATATTGGTAACAAGCAAATATAATTCATATAACTAAAACGGGTTGTTTATCCTTATTTGAAATATCAAGGGCGGATCCCCTAACCTTAGCTCTCATTATTATTGTGTGAATTTCTCTTGTGTTATTCTTATTTATTGTTTAAGAATTTGTTCTTTACTCATACTTGTTGATATTATCTTGCCATCCCTTTGAATCATCCATATCATATTTGTTTACTTTATAGTTTGTAGCGTTAAAATTCCCTTCCTCGTGGATCGACCCCGGTCTCACCGGGTTTATTACTTCTACACTCCTATACTTGGGAGGCAATCCTTTTTCGGATGTGTCAAGTTTTTGGCGCCGTTGCCGGGGAAGGTAAAAATTGGCGTGTAAAATTGTAAGTGTTCTCTTTTCATCTTAGATCTTAATTTCTTGTGTGTTCATCTTTTCTTCTCTTTTCGTCTCTCTTCCTTGCATGAAAATTTGGTCACGAACATCTAGTGGTAGACTTGTTAGAAAAACATCATCTTCCTTAGAAAACATGGCCGGCAATCATGTGGAAATATTCACGGATGAAGGGGACAACCGTTCGCAACAAAATGATCAAAACCAACGAAGAACCCTCAAAGACTACATGAATCCGGTAAGGACTAGTGCACCATCTTGTGTAGTTTCTCCTCCAGATTCAGTCCATTTCAATTTCAAACCAAGTTTTGTTCGACTTCTACCCACTTTTCATGGCCTTGACATGGAGAACCCATATTCGCACTTAAAACTCTTTGAAGAGGTATGTAACTCCTACACTAACCCAAATTGTAGCATAAACACCATTAGATTAAAGCTTTTTCCTTTTTCTTTAAAAGATAAAGCTAGAACATGGCTACAAAATTTGAGGTCGAATTCCATCAGTTCATGGGATGAGATGAAACAACAATTTTTGAAAAATTTTTTTCTTACCCATAGAACAAATTCTCTTAAAAGACAAATTTCTGATTTCTCTCAAAAACAAGGGGAAACCCTTTACCAATGTTGGGATAGGTATAAAGAACTACTTAATACCTGTCCTCACCATGGGTTTGAAACTTGGAGAATAGTTGCACACTTCTATGAAGGGTTAACACCTCAAGATAGGCAACTAGTAGAATTAATGTGTAATGGAGAATTTAAAGAAAAAGACCCTGAGGAAGCACTTGACTTCCTAGATTCCTTGGCAGAAAAGGCACAAAATTGGGACACTGCTGGCACCTATGAGGTACCAAGCAAGACCCCAACCTCGACATCCAATAGAGGTATTTATAACCTTAGGGAAAACCATGACCTTCAAGCTAAATATGCATCCCTAGCTAGAAAAATCGAGGCTTTAGAAATGAAAAAGAGTGGTCAATTAAATTCTATTCAAGAAAATGTCTGTAACATTTGTGATGACAATGACCATTCTACTGATGATTGTCCAACTTTGCCTGCCTTTAGGGAATGTCTCCATGAGCAAGCTAATGCCTTGAACACTTTCAAAAGGCCAAATCACAATCCATACTCACAAACCTACAATCCTGGTTGGAGAAATCATCCAAATCTTAGTTGAAAAAATGATAATCATGCACAATCTTCACAAGTCCCTTTTCAAACACGACAAAATTTTCAAAATTCTCATGATCATGCATATGCTCCTCCTCCTAGGAATGACTTTGAAGAAACATTGCATTCATTCATTACAAAGCAAGAGACTTTCAATAGTCAAACTGCTCAAACTTTAGCAAATTAGTTCAAGTCGATAAATTCATTTACCCAGTGGATTTTATCGTCTTGGACACACAACCAGTAGAAGTAAGCAATTCAATTCCTGTTATTTTAGGGCATCCATTTCTAGCTACCTCTAATGCTTTGATTAATTGCAGGAATGGAATCATGAAGCTATCATTTGGGAACATGACATTGGAACTTAATGTTTTTAATATGTGCAAACAACCAAATGAAGAAGAAGATGAAATTGACGAGGCCAATGTAATTGAATCTATTGTGGAAGATCACATCCAAAAAGGGAGTTCTTCTGACCCTTTGGAAACTTGTCTAGTGAATTCATTAGAATCAAGCATGGAACTAGAGTCTGCTCTTTCTGATATATGTTCTTTATTGGATTGTGCACAGGTGATGGAAAAAGGCTCAAAATCAAGATTTGAAGAATTGGGGCAAATGAATGAAAGCAAGGAAGAGGAAGCTCCCAAGTTAGAACTAAAGCCCTTACCTGAAGGACTAAAATATGCATATTTTGGGGAGAATCAGACATATCCGGTGGTAATTTCTTCATCCCTCACATGCGAGCAACAAGGTAAGTTGATAGAAGTGCTTAAAAGGCATAAAAATGTGATTGGGTGGACTTTAAAAGATATAAAAGGCATTAACCCCTTAATTTGCACAATTTGCACACATAAAATACATTTAGAGGAAAATGCCAAAACATCTCAACAACCTCAAAGGAGATTAAATCCACACATGAAAGAGGTCATTAGGGCTGAAGTTCTTAAACTACTTGATGTAGGAATTATATACCCTATTTCTGATAGCAAATGGGTAAGCCCTACACAAGTAGTACCTAAGAAATCTGGCATTATAGTAGTTAAAAATGAAAAGGGGGAATCATTGCCAACCAGAGTCTCATCTAGTTGGAGGATGTGCATTGATTATAGAAAATTAAATGCTGTCACCAGAAAGACCATTTTCCCTTACCATTTCTTGACCAAATTCTTGAAAGAGTAGCAGGGCACTCCTACTACTCCTTTCTTGATGGATACTCAGGATATTACCAAATTCCCATTGCACTTGAAGACCAAGAAAAGACCACATTCACGTGCCCCTTCGGCACTTTTGCATTTAGGAGAATGCCTTTTGGACTTTGTAATGCCCCAGCCACTTTTCAAAGATGCATGTTAAGCATTTTCAGTGACATGGTTGAGCATTGTTTAGAAGTTTTCATGGATGATTTAATTATCTTTGGAAACTCTTTTGACAATTGTCTTGAAAACATAGAAAAAGTCCTAAAAAGGTGTGTAGACAAAGGTCTTATTTTGAATTGGGAAAAATGCCATTATATGGTCATTTCGGGAATTGTCTTAGGCCATGTGGTGTCTTCTAAGGGAATTGAAGTGGATAAAGCAAAAGTGGAATTAATTTCCCATTTGCCTCCACCAAAAACAGTTAAAGAGGTTCGTTCATTTTTAGGACATGCTGGATTTTATAGGAGGTTCATAAGAAATTTTAGTGCTATATCTAAACCTCTTTATAACCTCTTAATAAAAGATACTTCCTTTGAATGGACTCAAGAATGTCAAAATGCCTTTGATACATTAATTTGGCTTTTAACAACTGCTCCAATTATGCAATCTCCTGATTGGTCATTGCCCTTTGAATTGATGTGTGATGCAAGTGACTATGCCGTTGGTGCTGTCTTAGGACAAAGAAAAGAAGGTAAGCCTTACGTAATATACTATACAAGTAGGACTTTAAATGATGCACAAATGAATTATACAACAACTGAAAAAGAACTACTTGCAGTAGTATTTGCATTGACAAATTTCGTTCTTATTTAATTGGTTCTCCCACAGTTGTTTACATTGACCATGCAGCTGTGAGATATTTAATGTCTAAACAGGATGCAAAACCTAGATTGATACGGTGGATCTTATTGCTCCAAGAATTTAACATCACAATAAAGGATAAGAAAGGAGCCGAAAATATCGTTGCTGATCATCTTTCAAGACTAACGACAGAGACATTAATTGAAACTTCACCTATCAATGATTCTTTTCCTGATGAATTTTTATTTTCTGTTGCTACTCTACCTTGGTTTGCTAACATTGTAAATTTTCTTGCGACAGGGAAAATGCCACCTCATTGGAATGCTCAAGACAAAAGAAAATTTTTAACCGAGGTGAAAAATTTTTACTGGGATCATCCGTATCTTTTCAAATATTGTCCGGATCAAATAATAAGAAGATGCATACCCGACAATGAGGTAAGTAGTGTCATTAACTTTTGTCATTCTGAAGCATGTGACGGACATTTTTCATCTAGAAAAACAGCTGCTAAGATCTTACAATGTGGATTTTATTGGCCCACCTTATTTAAAGATGCACATGCATTTTGTAAAACGTGTGAAAATTATCAAAAATTGGGATCTATTTCAAAAAGAAACATGATGCCGTTGAATCCCATTCTTGTCGTTGAAATCTTTGACTGTTGGGGTATTAATTTTATGGGACCTTTTCCACCGTCATTTGATTTTGTGTACATCCTTGTTGCAGTATACTATGTTTCAAAATGGGTCAAGGCAATTCCATGTAGAAATAATGATCACAAAACAGTTGTCAAATTCTTGAAAGAGAATATCTTGAGTAGATTTGGAATTCCTCGAGCCATTATTAGTGATGGGGGTACGCATTTTTGTAATAAACCATTTGAAACCTTAATGAAGAAATATGAAATAACCCATAAAATTTCTACACCTTATCACCCACAAACAAGTGGACAAGTTGAACTTGCTAATAGGGAGATAAAACAGATTTTAAAAAAAACAGTTAACCCAAATCGCAAAGATTGGTCCTTAAGACTTAATGATGCACTTTGGGCTTACCGAACTGCTTTCAAAACATCATTAGGAATGTCTCCTTATAGATTAGTTTATGGAAAACCTTGTCACTTGCCTGTGGAAATTGAGCATAAAGCTTATTGGGCCATTAAAACATTTAACACAAACTTGAATGATGCTTGCAAGTTACATAAACTCCAACTTAGTGAACTTGAAGAAATCAGGAATGAGGCTTATGAAAATTCTAAAATCTACAAAGAAAAAATGAAGGTTTTTCGTGACAAATTTATTGTTAGAAAATCTTTTGAACCTTCACAAAAAGTTCTTTTGTATGATTCAAGATTTCACTTATTTCCTGGTAAACTTCGATCACGTTGGACTGGGCCTTTCATTGTTAAAAATGTTTTCCCTCATGGAGCAGTTGAAATTGAGAACCTAAAGAATGGTAATGTGTTTAAAGTTAATGGTCAACGATTAAAACCATTCTTTGAAAATTTTGACCAAAATGAAGAGTCCATTGCTTTAATCGATCCTTTTTAAGGATTGATTTTTCCCGGTCAAGTGGCGGATACGGTACTCTGTGACATTTAAAGTCGGTTTTTCAGTTCCCTAAAAACTGTTGCTCACCTTGCATCCATTTTCTTTTCTTCTCTCTCATTTTCTTCACATGGATGGCATTCTCTCAAAATTGCACAAACATTTTCTCTCTCTTCCTCAAAATGATTTGCTTAAAATTTACAAAGCTCGCGCAGAAAGACTAAGGATGTTGATGCGTAAGGGTATGCCTGATGAAGTAAGATGGTTAATTGAAGCCATGGTTCGATTTTCTTGTGAATTTTCAGATAATCTTGTTTCTCACATGCCAAGTATGGGAAAAAGCTCTTACACCAAAAAGCGAAGAGCGAAAAGGTTACAAGTTTGTCCCAAATGTGCAAGATGGACTTGTAACCAGCGTTGCCGCTCCTTGGGATATTTGTCTATTAATCGAGAGGATAAACTACAGTTCATCAAGAATGGACTGAGTAGGGAGTCTTTGGATGATATTCGAGTGACTCTTGAGACGCATTCTTGTGGTCTTGTGCAGCGTGAAATTTTTAACTTGTGGAAACAATTCCGAGATGAGCAGGAACGCTATAGTCTTGGGAATCTGACTCAAAACGACCCTGTTTGTCAGTTTATAAGAAAACTGGATGGGAAGCTGATGAACACTTAAATATGTATGTTTAATAAGAGCTTAGTTCATCATATTGCATTAATAGTGTCATTAAATTATTCAACTTAAGCATATTTGTAGTCTTTGCATCTTTGGAATTAACTTCCTCTTAATTTTGGTTTTGTTACAGGTTCGGTAAAATGGGCATAACTCTCTATTTATAGATCAGAATGGTGCAAATCTTAATGTTTTGGAAAGCTGATTCAATTGTCTACAAGATTACATTTCAAAAGCATCATCAAATTCGGGCTCTTAGTGGACCAAAATTGGGCTTGAAGTGAACCCATCTACAGTCTCGGCCCAGTCTGACCAGGCCTCAGTATTTGGACCGTATCTCTCAAAATAAGTATCCAAATTGTGCAAATCAATATGTTCTAGAAAGCTGAGAGAAATATCTACAACTTTCATGAAGACATGTGATTAAAATTCTCAACATTTCAATGCCAAAATTGATGGTCAAAGTCGGTGCCTAATGATCCCAATTGTCAAAGATATTTACAACTAATATTTGACAATTATGCCCTTGTAATTTGACAAGTTTGCCCCTGTATGTATCTATAAATAGAGGTGCCTTGTGACCCATTAGGGCATCATGGCCTTTGTTGGGATCTTGTATTGTTTTTCTCTCTTGTATTTCTATATTATTAATGAATTTCCTTTTTCCTATAATTTGTGTTCTTTCTCTTATAATGTCTTTCTAATTTCTCTCTTGCTAAGGTGAAAGGGTGAAACCCTTGATATGAGAGTAAGGATTCTCTAACGCTTAATATGTGCTTAATAATCATTATCTTATGTTGTTTATATGATTCATATTTATTTTCTTAATCAATCTTGACACCACTCGTAAAGTGGAGGTCTTGATCCATTGTCGACAATCCTTGGCACATCAAATGCTTGGATCCTTTCTAGATCTCGTATGGTTCTTCCTTACCGACACGAATCTAGTTGGGAACCTTGATTTGTTGTAGACATATGGTGATTGGCACATTGGATGCTTGAACCCATTTACAAGAAGTGGTATAAATATTGGTAATGAAACAAATATAATTCATATAATAAAAAGGGCTACTTATCCTTATTCGATATATCAAAGGCGGATCCCCTAACCTTAGCTTTCATCATTATTGTGTTGATTTCTCTTGTGTGATTCTCATTTATTATTTATGAACTTGTTCTCACTTATGTTTGTTGATATTATCTTGTCATCTCTTTAAATCATCATATCGTGTTTGCTTAGCTTATAATTTGCAGCGCTAAAATTCCCTTCCTCGTGGATCGACCCCGATCTCACCGGGTTTTATTACTTCGACACTCCTATACTTGGGAGACAATCCTTTTTCGGATGTGTCAAGTTTTTGGCGTCGTTGCCGGGGAAGGTAAAAATTGGCGTACAAAATTGTAAGTATTTTCTTTTCCCATTTCTATTTTTATTTTTCTTGCATATGTTCATCTCTTCTCTCCCCATTTCTATTTTTTATTTTTTCTTGCATGTGTTCATCTTTTCTTTCTCCTTGCATTAATTGGTAGAATTGTTTGTAGCCAATCATCTTGTTTGAAAAAAAAAAAATCATGCTCATGTCCAACCAAGAACATTAATGGACTCCATAAATCTTAGGAGAACTTGGGCACAATCATGCATAGTCTTCCCTCATGATGCATTATACTTAGACCATGAATCGGATTGCATTCAATTCTTACCCCACTTTCATGGCCTAGATGTTGAAAACCCATTTTTGCACTTGAGAGAATTTGAAGAGTTTTGTAACGCTTATAGTGACCTAAATTGTAGCATAAATATCTTGAGATTAAAGCTTTTTCTTTTTCTCTAAAAGATAAAGCTAAGACATGGCTACAAAATCTTAGGTCAAGATCCATTAGCTCATGGGATGAAATGCAACAATAATTTCTTAAAGAGTTCTTTCCTCCCTATAGAACAAATTCTCTCAAAAATCAAATCATCAATTTCACTCAAAAACAAGGAGAGACCTTTTACCAATGTTGGGATAGGTATAAAGCATTGCTTAATACTTGTCCTCATCATGGTTTGGAAACATGGGAACTAGTTTTAATTTTCTATGAAGGTCTTACACATCAAGCTAGGCAAATGATAGAATTATTGTGTGATGGACAATTTGAAGATAAATACCCAGATGAAGCCATGGATTTCCTAGACTTACTAGCGAAAAATGCCCAAAATTGAAAAAATGTTAACACCTATGAGGTGCCAAGAACATCTAGTAGAGGCATTTATAACTTTAGGGAGAATCATGATCTTCATGTTAAATTTACATCCCTAGCTAGAAAAGTCGAGGATTTAGAAATGTGGTCTATGCAAGAAATTGTTTGTCACACTTGTAATTCTAGTGATCATCCAACGGATGATTGCCCAAAGGTGCCTACCTTTAGAAAAAGTCTCCATGACCAAACCAATGTTTTAAACACTTTCCAAAGGTCAAATCCTAATCCTTTCTCACAAAATTTTGGACGGAAAAATCACTTGAATTTTGATTGGAGGAATGATAATCATGCACAATCTTACCAACCTCCCTTTCAATCATATCAAAATTTTCAAAAATCTCATGATCATGCATCTTATAAAGATCTTAGAGAAACATTGGATTCATTCATTGCAAAGCAAGAGGCTTTTAATAGTCAAGTTGCTCAAACTATGGCAAACTTGAATGATGCTCTTGAAATACTTACATTTGCACTTAATACTCATGAGAAAGGAGAGTTTCCATCTCAACTAGAGCCAAACTCCATCAATCCACATGTGAGTAATCCAAGGGGCCAACATTTAGACGAAGATTCGGTAAGTACTCTTCACAAAGGTAAGGTTGATAAAGAACATATTCCTAACCTTTATGAGAAAGATGATGAATCAATCTCAAAGGGTAAGGAAGAAGTTATTAAACCTACATCTAACAAGGAAAAGACCGAATCCTCACTTATGCCCTCATATCATCATGAACTTAACCAAAATGTTGGCAATAATGAATTTTTCAAGCATGATGAATGTGAGGAAGCTAATAAGATTAACGTGGAAGACTATATCCAAAATGAAAATTTTTCAAGTCGTTCAGAAATTGGGTTAACTAGTTCATTTGAAGCAAATATGCAACTAGTGCCCATTGCTTCTAAAGAATTTTCATTACTTGATTTTGTACAGGTGAAAGAGATTAAGAGTTGGGAGCCATGTTTTGAACAAAGGCAGGAAGAAACATCCACACTAAAAAATGCATGCCTCAAGGACAAACAAATTCAACTAGTGGTAATCTCTTCCATTCTTACAAATAAAGGAAAAGGAAAGGTACCACCTCAATGCCATATTTTTGACCGTGGTAAATTACTTTCGAAGAGATTCCTCTTTTGGCTTTTCTTTTACGATCGTTCAAATTTCATCCATCGGTGCCATATTTTTATTTTTGTTCTTGATTTTTGCTATCATTTCTAGTTTGTTTTTATTTTGTGTGTTTATTTTAGTGGTGTGTTTTTATTTTGTTTCCCGGTCAAGTGGCGGATACGGTACTTCGTGGCTTTTAAAGTCGGTTTTTCAGTTCCCTAAAAACTGTTGCTCACCTTGCATTCATTTTCCTTTCTTTTCTCGCATGGACACCATTCTCTCAAATCTGCACAAACATTTTCCCTCTTTTCCTCCAAATGATTTGCTTAAAATTTACAAAGCTCGTACAGAAAGACTAAGGATGTTGATGTGTAAGGGTATGCCTGTCGAAGTAAGATGGTTAATTGAAGCCAAGGTTTGATTTTCCTATGAATTTTCAGATAATCTTGTGTCTCACATGCCAGGCATGGGAAAAAGCTCTTACGCCAAAAAGCGAAGAGCGAAAAGGTTACAAGTTTGTCCCAGATGTGCAAGATAGACTTGTAACCAGCGTTGCTACTCCTTAGGATATTTGTCTAACAATCGAGAGGATAAACTATAGTTCATCAAGAATGGACTGAGTAAGGAGTCTTTGGATGATATCCGAACGACTCTTGAGACGCATTCTTGTGGACTTATGCAGCGTGAAATTTTTAATTTGTGGACACAATTCCGAGATGAGCAAGAACGCTATAGTCTTGGGAATCTTACTCAAAACGACCCTGTTTGCCAGTTTATAAGAAAACTGGATGGGAAGCATATCCCCAACTCATAGAAGGTATTTAAGCCATTTCTGGACGTAAAACCAGAGGAAGATGTGAGCCACAGTCACAACTACCTGTACATATGCATGCGTGCCATTATTTTTGAATTTTAATATCTCATAGCTGTCATTTTTGAATTTGTATCTTTTGTTTGACTTATGGTGTCTTATTTCATCATCTTTTGAATTTTTATGCATTATTGTCAACTTTTTCAACAAACAACCGAGCTACCTAGATAGATATCATCATTAGCATACCTTTTTACACTCTATAAATACCACATGTCTTGTTCTCTTCTTCACACATAGTTAGAGAATTGCATAGACATGGAGGGAACTTCACAACGTCGAATCCAAAGGATATGTGTATTCTGCAGATCTCGACCAGGTAAAAGTGAGGAGTTTGTAGAAGTAGCAAATTATCTTGGTAGGCTACTGGCTGAAAGAAAGATTCATGTGGTTTATGGGGAAGGTAGCCTCGGGTTAATGGGTTGTGTGTCAACAGCTGCACATGTAGGGGGTACTCAAGTTTTAGGAGTTATTCCTAAAGCTTTGGCTGTAGAAAGTATTGTTGGAAAAACGGGTGGGAAGGAGTTACAGGTCTCCTCTATGCATGAACGCATGGCACATATGCTTATCAATTACAGATGCCTTTATTGGCTTTACCAGGTGGCCTTCGGACTATTTGAAGAATTTTACAAATTGGCCTCTTGGGCCCAACTGAATCTCCATAAAAACCCATAGGTTTGTTGAATGTCAAAATTTCTTTTCTTTGATCCTTGTGATAAGTTTTTGTTGATGCAGCTGTAGAACAAAATTTTATCCCACATTGGGCGAGAAAGATCCTTGTTTCTTCCACTTCTGCTGGTGAGTTACTTGACAAATTACAAGAAGTTGAGTATGAACCTGACCCAGCTAGTACTCAAATTAATTGGGCAGGAGGGCAAAACAAAAAGTGCAAATTGGATCTGAATCTCCGTTTGTATTGTTTTCTTGTGCTTTATTTTATTTTATTCTATGAGTCTTTCAGGTCATCTCTCTTGAATAACAGAAGCTTCAGGTAATGTCTCCTATTCTTTATCTCTCTTCATTTAAACATTGAGGACAATGTTTCATTTGGTTGGGGGGGAAGGATAGTAGACATAAGTGTGTCTTGAATTTTCTTTTTCTTGCAAAAAAAAAAAAAAGCGAGTTAGTAATTAGATTCAGAGTGCGGTGTAAGGAGTTCAAATCCTCTTGAGACGCATTCTGGGTCAGGAATGGCAGAGTAGGGAGGGCCAGTTTGGACTCTTGAAACCCATTCTAACCAATTTGTCATTTTATTTTGATCTTGTGAACTCCTTTTAGCTAACTTGATATTATTTAGTCTTGATTTTTGAATTTTATAACAAGGAGGTCTTATTCATTTTACTTTGAATTATTCAAATCTATGAACTCTCACGACCTTATCATTTAAAAAAAATTGTGTGCTTATGTACTCATTAAGCAAGTATTCATGAACCTTTCTTCACACACACACATACCATGATGCATGATTGTGGGTGCAAAATGAAATGTTGTAATATTGAGTTCTTTGTTTTGTTTAGGATAACAACACAAAGGAAGGGGAAAGTTAAAAAAAAAAAGTGAAAAAAAAGGGAAAAAAAAGAGAGAAGAGAGCAATTGTGGATAAGTTTGATCTCGTAGCCTCCTTAATTCGAGCAATTAAGCCTGAGGGGTGCCTCAATACCTAATACCCTAAGACCAACTGGTTTGGGAGCTATTGGCCCAAAGCTCGCTACATGGATTAAGGAGAAAGCTTAATGGGATTGAACATTGCACTATCCACAAGTTTTCTAAGCAAAAATAAAGCATCGGCAACCCGAGTCGTTAAGCTCGAAGGGGTGTCTTAACACCTAATGCCCTAAGGCCAACTGGTCTGGGAGCCATTAGCCTAAGGCTCGATACATGGGTTAAAGATGCATTCTTTCAAAAAAAAAAACACATATATATATAAAATAAATGAATGCCCCCTACCTAAAGTTGTTAGCCTTAACAAATATTAAACCGATATGGCTTCTTTCTAATAAGCCCCACAGTCATGTGTTGACTGAGCACAAAAAGGAGGTTTATTGATATCTTGACTGAAGGGTACATGAGTCATAAAAAAATAATAATAATAATTGGTTGAGAGTTTGTTTATTTGGATAAAATCAAGGAGAGTGCAATAATGACCACCTTGGATGTAAAATTCTATAAATCACTTCTAAATAATAACGCTTTAATTGTTAGGGACTAGCAATAAGCTAGTTAGTGGGTGTGATGAACAATTAAATATGTATGTTTAATAAGAGCTTAGTTCATCATATTGCATTAATAGTGTCATTAAATTCCTCAACTTAAGCATATTTGTAGTCTTTGCATCTTTGGAATTAACTTCCTCTTAATTTTGGTTTTGTTACAGGTTTGGTAAAATGGGCATAACTCTCTATTTATAGATCAGAATGGTGCAATTCTTAATGTTTTGGAAAGCTGATTTAATTGTCTACAAGATTGCATTTCACAAGAATCATCAAATTCGGGCTCTTAGTGGACCAAAATTGGGCTTGAAGTGAACCCATCTACAGTCTCGCCCAGTCTGACCAGGCCTCAGTATTTGGACCGTATCTCTCAAAATTCGTATCCAAATTGTGCAAATCAATATGTTCTAGAAAGCTGAGAGAAATATCTACAACCTTTATGAAGACATATGATTAAAATTCGCAACATTTCAATGTCAAAATGGATGGTCAAAGTCGGTGCCTAATGATCCCAATTGTCAAAGATATTTACAACTAATATTTGACAATTATGCCCTTGTAATTTGACAAGTTTGCCCCTAGATGTATTTATAAATAGAGGTGCCTTGTGACCCATTAGGGCATCTTGGCCTTTGGCTTTGGCTAGGATCTTGTATTGTGTTTTGTGTGTTTATGTTATTAATGAATTTCCTTTTTCTTGCATTTTATTTTCTTTCTCTTATAATGTCTTTCTAATTTCTCTCTTGCTAAGGTGAAGGGTGAAACCCTTGATATGAGAGTAAGGATTCTCTAACCCTTAATATGTGCTTAATAATCATTAATCTTATGTTGTTTATATGATTTATATTTATTTTCTTAATCAATCTTGACACCACTCGTAAAGTGGAGGTCTTGATCCATTGTCGACAATCCTTGGCACATCAAATGCTTGGATCCTTTCTAGATGATGTATGGTTCTTCCTTACTGACACGAATCTAGTTGGGAACCTTGATTTGTTGTAGACATATGGTGATTGGCACATTGGATGCTTGAACCCATTTACAAGAAGTGGTATAAATATTGGTAATGAAACAAATATAATTCATATAATAAAAAGGGCTACTTATCCTTATTCGATATATCAAAGGCGGATCCCCTAACCTTAGCTTTCATCATTATTGTGTTGATTTCTCTTGTGTGATTCTCATTTATTATTTATGAACTTGTTCTCACTTATGTTTGTTGATATTATCTTGTCATCTCTTTAAATCATCATATCGTGTTTGCTTAGCTTATAATTTGCAGCGCTAAAATTCCCTTCCTCGTGGATCGACCCCGGTCTCACCGGGTTTTATTACTTCGACACTCCTATACTTGGGAGACAATCCTTTTTCGGATGTGTCAGATGCATATTCCCAACTCATAGAAGGTGTTTAAGCCGTTTCTGGACGTAAAACCATAGGAAGATGTGAGCCACAGTCACAACTACCTATACACATGCATGTGTGCCATCAATTTTAAATTTCTTATCTTTTATTTTATTTATAGCATTTTATTTTATGAGTCTTTCAGGTCATCTCTCTTGAATAACAGAAGCTTCAGGTAATGTCTCTTATACTTTATCTCTCTACATTTAAACATTGAGGACAATGTTTCATTTGGTTGGGGGGGAAGGATAGTAGACATAAGTGTGTCTTGAATTTCCTTTTCTTATTAAAAAAAAGCGAGTTAGTAATTAGATTCAGAGTGCGGCGTAAGGAGTTCAAATCCTCTTGAGACGCATTCTGGGTCAGGAATGGCAGAGTAAGGAGGACCAGTTTGAACTCTTGAAACCCATTCCAACCAATTTGTCATTTTATTTTGATTTTGTGAACCCATTTTAGCTAACTTGATATTATTTGGTCTTGATTTTGGAATTTTATAACAAGGAGGTCTTATTCATTTTATTTTGAATTATTCAAATCTATGAACTCTCACAACATTATCATTTAATAAACTGTGTGCTTATGTACTCGTTAAGCAAGTATTCATGAACCTTTCTTCACACACACACATACCTTGATGCATGATTGTGGGTGGCGAAATGAAATGTTGCAATATTTGAGTTCTTTAATTTTGTTTAGGATAACAACAAAAGGAAGGGGAAAGTAAAAAAAAAAAAAGTGAAAGCAAAAAAAAAAGGTAAAAAAAAAGAAAAGAGAGCAATTGTGGATAAGTTTGGTCTCGTAGCCTCCTTAATTCGAGCAATTAAGCCCGAGGGGTGCCTCAACACCTAATACCCTAAGACCAACTGGTTTGGGAGCTATTGGCCCAAAGCTCGCTACATGGATTAAGGAGAAAGCTTAATGGGATTGAACATTGCACTATCTACAAGTTTCTAAGCAAAAATAAAGCATCGGCAACCCGAGTCGTTAAGCTCGAAGGGGTGTCTTAACACCTAATGCCCTAAGGCCAACTGGTCTGGGAGTCATTAGCCTAAGGCTCGCTACATGGGTTAAAGATGCATTCTTTCAAAAAAAAAAAAACACACATATATATAAAATATATATATATATATATATATATATATATATATATATATATATATAATAAATGAATACCCCCTACCTACAGTTGTTAGCCTTAATAAATATTAGAACCGATATGGCTTCTTTCTAATAAGCCCCATAGTCATGCATCGACTGAGCACAAAAAGAAGGTTTATTGATATCTTGACTGAAGGGAACATGAGTCATTAAAAAAAAATATCGATTGAGAGTTTATTTATTTGGATAAAATCAAGGAGAGTGCGATAATGACCACCTTGGATGTAAAATTCTATAAATCACTTCTAAATAATAACGCTATAATTGCTAGGGTCTAGCAATAAGCTGGTTGAGGGGTGTGATGAACACTTAAATATGTATATTTTATAAGAGCTTAGTTCATCATATTGCATTAATAGTGTCATTAAATTCCTCAACTTAAGCATATTTGTAGTCTTTGCATCTTTGAAATTAACTTCCTCTTAATTTTGGTTTTGTTACAGGTTTGGTAAAATAGGCATAACTCTCTATTTATAGATCAGAATGGTGCAAATCTTAATGTTTTGGAAATTTGATTAAATTATCTACAAGATTATATTTCACAACCTTCATCAAATTCGGGCTCTTAGTGGACCAAAACTGGGCTTGAAGTGAATCCATCTGCAGTTTCGGCCCAGCCTGACCATGCCTCAGTATACTGGCCATATCTCTCAGAATACGTATCTAAATCATATGAATCAAGATGTTCTAGAAAGCTGAGAGAAATATATACGACTTTCATGAAGACATGTGATTAAAATTATCAATAATTAAAGGTCAAAATTGGTGGTCAAAGTCGGTTCACCTAATTACTCTAATTGTCAAAGTTGGTGCATATAATATTTGACAATTATTCCCTTGTAATTTGACAAGTTTGCCCCTGAATGTATCTATAAATAGAGGTGCCTTGTGACCCATGGGGGCATCTTGGCCTTTGTTGGGATCTTGTATTGTGTTTCTCTCTTGTGTTTTAATGTTATTAATGAATTTCCTTTTTCTTGCATTTTGTGTTCTTTCTCTTATAATGTCTTGCTAATTTCTCTCTTGCTAAGGTGAAAGGATGAAACCCTTGATATGAGAGTAAGGATTCTCTAACCCTTAATATGTGCTTAATAATCATAATCTTATGCTGTTTATATGATTTATATTTATTTTCTTAATCAATCTTGACACCACTCGTAAAGTGGAGGTCTTGATCCGTTGTAGATAATTCTTGGCACATCAAATGCTTGGATCCTTTCTAGATGTCGTATGGTTCTTTATTACCGACACGAATCTAGTTAGGAACCTTGATTTGTTGTAGATATATGGAGATTGGCACATTGGATGCTTGAACCCATTTACAAGAAGTGGTATAAATATTGGTAACAAAGCAAATATAATTCATATAACTAAAACGGGTTGTTTATCCTTATTTGAAATATCAAGGGCGGATCCCCTAACCTTAGCTCTCATTATTATTGTGTGAATTTCTCTTGTGTTATTCTTATTTATTGTTTAAGAATTTGTTCTTTACTCATACTTGTTGATATTATCTTGCCATCCCTTTGAATCATCCATATCATATTTGTTTACTTTATAGTTTGTAGCGTTAAAATTCCCTTCCTCGTGGATCGACCCCGGTCTCACCGGGTTTATTACTTCGACACTCCTATACTTGGGAGGCAATCCTTTTTCGGATGTGTCAGAACCCCTCATAATGGCTAAATTACAAGCTACCTGATCAACATAACATTGCAAATAGAATAGGTTATAATACATGTAAATAGTTGAATATTCAAAACCTAATGAATTTAATAAAATTTTCTTACCGCAGACGATGAGTCCTCCTCAACCTCCTCAGGGGCAGAAGTTTCCATATCTTTTAACTTCAATTTATTCTTAGCATTCGTGTTGGCAGTTGATGGTTTTTTAGCCACTGCATCATATTCATCTTTCAACTCCACTGGCCCTTGCTCACCCTCATTTTGGGCCACTGGAATAGTATTACTGGAGTTTCCAGACTTCACATCATTCAATTGTGCTCTTAGCTGGGCTATGATGTCATCTTTCTCTGCTAACTGTCTCATAACATCCTTAATACGTCTCTTTTCTTTGTGATGACCTTTGAAATATGCAGTTGGTGTCACATATTTCCCCAACCCCTAGCTCGACCTCTATGCTCCTCAATTCCCAATGCCCTAGTTAGAATATCTTGTTTATCAGTAGGGTCTACAACTTCTGGTTCTGCTTGCTTTTGGATCTCCTCCTGCAACAGTTATAAGTTAGTCACTATATACACAACTTATATGCTAATAACAAGTACTTGTATAATGTAAATTTTTTGTTTCAATTTGTTTACTTACAATTTTCTCAATCACAGGAAGAACATTTGGATGGTAATCACCAGTCTTCCTTTTCCTACCTCTTTTCCATAACTCTGAACGGTCAATTGGTGTATCATAATTCCCCGTTTCTTTGCACTACCAGCCAATAAAAATATGAAACAATTACCATGGAAACCATGAAATCAGATTTGATTAATGAAAAATTTAAGCAAAAAAAAATTACCATTTCCTTCTCCACGTGAAGGTAGCCTTTCCTCCCTGTCGTATGATCATATTTATTTTCTCGTCTCCTGGCCTGTTATTTGCCTCTCAATTCCTTCAAGCATAAACAACTATTTATATTAAATAACATCAACATTTGGATTAAATAAAAACAGGTAAAATCAAGACAAGGCTGGTATACTCTATCTCTTCTATACTATTAATTCATTATTCCAATCTAACAATGTAGCATAAAATGTAGGAATTTATCAAGTCATAACTGCAGCAACTATAAATGGAAATAACCTAACAAGACTTATATAGTTAATACCTTCCATTCATTTGTGAACCGGCTTCGAACGAATTTCTCCCGAACTTCATCACTAATAAAATTGTATTCATCTGGCTTATTTGCTAGGGCATCTTTAATAGTCCCACATTTCAACACCCGATCTGAAGTTAAAACAGTCTTAAACTGCCGCCATGCCCTTGAAGCTTGTTTCATGACATATTCTTTATGGACTGGATCAACATCGTAGTGGTTCTGGTATTTTAAATGGAAAAAAAAAGAATTATGGATTCCAGTAGAACTATTATATAAAAAAACAACACTTATATAACCAAAAATAAACATAATTTTCATACCAAAACCGATTCCCATATTCTATCTTTTGTCCCTTGATCCACAAGTCTCCAATCATTCCCTAGTATCGAGGTTGCATTGTGTGCTTCAAGGCCGATAGTTGAAATAAAGTTGTCTGAAATAGGCCATTGTTCTGGCGTATTATACTAATTAAATTCAATTCTAATTCTTTCTTCGTTAGGACCTCTATTTCTCTTAACATTCTTGCAAATTCCTCTTGTTCTACGAGAAGTTGTTGAACCACCCTCAGTTTGATCATTACTGGACTGTTTTCCTTCACTCATTGTTACAACCTGCACTAAAAAAAAAGCTGTCAAACAACCACTCAAATACTTCAAGTTATACAACATAGCATGGAATATAAGAGAAACACAAATATATGGTGATGCAACATGACTAAGCAAAATAACTGAAACAATAATCAGCACTACCACTATCTCAATTGTATTTCCTCCATGGTTCAATTATCAACCCAAACACCCTCGCAATTATCACAAACGTAGTTGATATCATCATCATCAACTGTATCAAATGATTCAATATTAGGTAAAACATTTACGAATGGATGATGATCAACCAAACTAGGTATTTGGTCATGAATTCTATCGATTTTGTATGATTTATCACGGGTAAATTGTACCACCGACCATCTACCATCACTTGGGTCTGTTACATAAAACACTTGTTTTGCTTGTGCAGCAAGGATGAAGGGATCTGACTTGTGGCCAATACGATTAAGATCCACTAATGTCACACCAAGGTCATCCACTCTCACGCCTCCGTTGCTGTCCACCCAATCACACTTAAAAATTGGCATAGTTAGTATATGATAATCAAGAACCCAAATCTCTTTTATAACTCCATAGAAAAGCAAGTCTCCCGTAATTGGGTTTTTATCTTTTGAACTTGCAACCTGCATTGTTGTTGCCTTGATACTAACTCTACTATTTTGATGGACTTTATCATCTCTGTGATCTCTTGTGTGGAGTGGCAGTTGTTGATGATATAGCCTGAATATCTTGTGACATATGAATGAGGCCCTGGAGCTAACCATTTCAACGTAGAAGACACGGACTCATCATTATTTATTGAATTCGAAACCTAGTAAGAAATAACATATTATGTTAAACGAAATGTTAATATGTTAATGAAGCTATATACACAAGACAATGCAAATAAAGAAACAGTTTACCTTATCTTTAAACCATTGGATAAAGCTACGATTGTGTTGGGTTTGCAACCACTTAGCATTTTTTGCTTGCCTTGGGAAACGATTCTTTAACACTTGCATATGCTCTCTAAGTTGCCAAAACAAAAGAGATAAATTATAATTAGTGATAAATTGAAGCTCACGAAAAGCACAACGATGGAACAAAGTAAGAGAGAGAGAGACTTACTTAATGTACGGTTGCACTTCCTCCGTGTTTTCTAACACATATAGATGAGCTTGCTCCCAATCTTCAGCAGTGATGGAGATCACTCTACCCCCAACCAGGGGACTATCAACTTCATCCAGATTAATATCATTTAAATACTTCCCACTAAATTCAATCGCTTCTGTTGCAATATAACACTCTGCAATACAACCTTCGGGACGATTTCTATTTCGGACAAACCCTTTTAGAATTTTCATGAAGCGTTCAAAAGGGTACATCCATCTTAAATAAACTGGACCACACAACTTGACTTCTCTAACCAAATGGACCGTTAGATGCACCATTATGTCAAAAAAAGAAGGTGGGAAGTATTTTTTAAGCAAGCACAAGGTAACCACTAGATCACTTTCTATTGGGTTTAATTTAGGCACATCAACAACTTTGGTGCAGATATCATTAAAGAACATACAAAACCTTGTAATAGCACATCGAACATGCTTAGGCAAAACTGCTCTAATGGCCAAGGGTAAAAGTTGTTACATAAGGGCTTGACAATCATGGAATTTCAGACCAACAAGCTTTAAATCATCCAATGACACTAGATTCTTAAAGTTTGAACAATATCCGAATCGGACCCGAAGGTCATACAAAGTTTGGCAAAAAATCTGTTTCTTTTTCTTACTTAAGGAGTAGCAAGCAGGAGGCAAGTACGCTCGGTTGTTTACAACCTTCGGTTGTAACTCCTTCCGTAAACCCATGTGCACAAGATCCATTCTAGTGTTTAGACTATCTTTTGTTTTCCCAGGAATGTTTAACAATGTGCCATAAATGCTCTCACATACATTTTTTTCAATGTGCATGACATCTAGATTGTGACGAACATATAAATGTTTCCAATATGGGAGAGTAAAGAAAAGGGATTTTTTCTTCCAGAACACATTTTCATTGAGTTCAATCTTTTTTCTTTTTTTATCCTTTTTCTTCCCCTAAGTGTGTTCTACCCTATCTTGTTTTTGTAGTATTTGCTCTCCCGTTACTGGTCTTGGGGCAAGATCAAATTCTTGATGCACATTGAAAGCCTTTTTCAATTTTCTAAAAGGATGGTTTTTTGGGAGAAATCGCCTATGACCCATGTACACATTTTTCTTCCCATGTTTCAATCTACATGATGATGTTCCTTCCTCACATATTGGATGACACATCCGAAAAAAGGATTGTCTCCCAAGTATAGGAGTGTCGAAGTAATAAAACCGGGGTCGATCCACGAGGAAGGAGATTTTAGCGCTACAAATTATAAGCTAAGCAAATATGATATAATTGATTCAAAGATATGACAAGATAATATCAACAATAGATAAGAATAATTAAAATGCGCAAGTAAAAGGAATTAACACATAATAATGAAAGCTAAGGTTAGGGGATCCGTCCTTAATATTTCGAATAAGGATAAACAACCTATTTTAGTTATATGAGTTATATTTGTTTCGTTACCAATATTTATACCACTTCTCGTAAATGGGTTCAAGCATCCAATGTGCCAATCACTATATGTCTACAACAAATCAAAGTTCCTAACTAGATTCATGTCGGTAAGGAAGAACCATACGACATCTAGAAAGGATCCAAGCATTTGATGTGCCAAGGATTGTCAACAATAGATCAAGACCTCCACTTTACGAGTGGTGTCAAGATTGATTAAGAAAATAAATATAAATCATATAAAATAAACAACATAAGATTACGATTATTAAGCACATACCAAGGGTTAGAGAATCCTTATTCTCATATCAAGTGTTTCATCCTTTCACCTTAGCAAGAGAGAAATTAGAAAGACATTATAAGAGAAAGAACACAAATTGCCAGAAAAAGGAAATTCATTAATAACATTAAAACACAAGAGAGAAACACAATACAAGATCCCAGCAAGGCCAAGATGCCCTAATGGGTCACAAGGAACCTCTATTTATAGATACATTCAGTCAAGATATCAATAAACCTTTTTTTCGTGCTTAATCAACACATGACTATGGGGCTTATTAGAAAGAAGCCATATCAGTTCTAATATTTGTTAAGGCTAACAACCTTAGGTAGGGGGCATTTATTCATTTTATATATATATTTTTTCTCCTTCTTTTTTTTTTTTTGGAGGAATGCATCTTTAACCCATGTAGCGAGCCTTAGGCTAATGACTCCCAGACCAGTTGGCCTTAGGGCATTAGGTGTTAAGACACCCCTTCGAGCTTAACGACTCGGGTTGCGGATGCTTTATTTTTGCTTAGAAACTTGTGGATAGTGCAATGTTCAATCCCATTAAGCTTTCTCCTTAATCCATGTAGCGAGCTTTGGGCCAATAGCTAAACCAGTTGGTCTTAGGGTATTAGGTGTTGAGGCACCCCTCGGGCTTAATTGCTCGAATTAAGGAGGCTACGAGACCAAACTTATCCACAATTGCTCTCTCTTTATTTTTTTCACTTCTTTTTTTTTCTTTTTTTTCACTTTTTTTTTTAACTTTCCCCTTCCTTTTGTTGTTATTCTAAACAAAACAAAAGAACTCAAATATTGCAACATTTCATTTCGCCACCCACAATCATGCATCAAGGTATGTATGTGTGTGAAGAAAGGTTCGTAGATACTTGCTTAATGAGTACATAAGCACACAGTTTATTAAATGATAATGTTGTGAGAGTTCATAGATTTGAATAATTCAAAGTGAAATGAATAAGACCTCCTTGTTGTAAAATTCAAACAAGACTAAATAATATCAAGTTAGCTAAAATGAGTTCACAAAATCAAAATAAAATGACAAATTGGTTAGAATGGGTTTGAAGAGTTCAAACTGGTCCTCCTTACTCTGCTATTCCTGACCCAGAATGCGTCTCAAGAGGATTTGAACTCCTTACACCGCACTCTGAATCTAATTACTAACTCGCTTTTTTTTTTAATAAGAAAAAGGAAATTCAAGACACACTTATGTCTACTATCCTTCCCCCCCAACCAAATGAAACATTGTCCTCAATGTTTAAATGTAGAGAGATAAAGTATAGGAGACATTATCTGAAGCTTCTGTTATTCAAGAGAGATGACCTGAAAGACTTATAAAATGCTAAAAATAAAAGACAAGAAAAGAAAAAATTACAAACGGATATTCAGATCCAATTTGCACTTTTTGTTTTGCCCTCCTGCCCAATTAATTTGAGTACCAGCTGGGTCAGGTTCATAATCAACTTCTTGTAATTTGTCAAGTAACTCGCCAGCAGAAGTGGCAGAAACAAGGATCTGTCTCGCCGAATGAGGGATAAAATTTTGTTCTACAGCTGCATCAACAAAACTTATTAAAGGATCAAAGAAATTGTTAACATTCAACAAACCTATAGGTTTTTGATGGAGATTCAGTTGGGCCCAAGAGGCAATTTGAAAAATTTCTTCGAGGGTACCAAAGCCACCTGGTAAAGCAATAAAAGCATCTAAATTGATGAGTATATGTGCCATGCGTTCATGCATAGAGGAGACTTGTAACTCATGGCCAACCGTTTTTTCAACAATGCTTTCTATAGCCAAAGCTTTAGGAACAACTCCTAAAACTTGACTACCTCCTACACGTACAGCTCTTGACACACAACCCATTAACCCGAGGCTACCACCCCCATAAACCACATGAATC